>JAUTBQ010066653.1:0-113330 GCA_032361185.1 Lepetodrilus ovalis
TTTTATTGTTAAAAAACAAATGTGTTTTGAAGGTATGACGGTTTTATGATTTAAGGGTGTAATGAATAACCTTGGCTAAGGGCGTTTCAGTGAAGGATGAAGGCAACTTGAACCACCCACCGAGCCCTATGTCCTATTCGGTGCCAACCAACGACCGGCTTCATCCATACTCATCCCTTTCCTAGTTGCATAATCCACTACTTGCTCCTGCGTAATCTTCCCCACACCAAAATATCGTGCTTCAGGATGCGCAAAATACCAACCACTCACCGAAGCCGCCGGATACATCGCATAAGACTCCGTTAATTTTATCCCAATCTTATCCGTCACACCTAATAAATCAAACAACTTACCTTTTTCAGTATGCTCCGGACAAGCCGGATAACCCGGTGCCGGTCGAATGCCTTGATATTGCTCTGCGGCCAGTTCGTTGGCAGTCTTTTTTCCTTCTTGAGCATACCCCCAAAACTCTGTACGTATCCGTTCATGCATCAACTCTGCAAAGGCTTCCGCCAAGCGATCCGCCAGCGCTTTCAACAAAATAGCCGAATAATCATCATGCTCCGCTTCAAAAGCAGCAACATGTGATTCAATTCCAATACCAGATGTCACCGCAAAAGCACCTAAATAATCACTTTTCCCACTCGATTTTGGTGCAAGATAGTCGGTTAAGCTGCGGTTGGGGCGGCCTTTGGCTTTTTTGAGCTGCTGGCGCAAATGACTTAATAATGCTTTGTTTTTCTCTCGACTTTCGTCAAAATAGACTTCAATATCGTCGTCATTAACCGTATTAGCCGGAAATATTCCGATGACTGCCTTAGCTTGTAGCCATTTTTCCGAAAGGATTTTTTTGAGCATCACTTTGGCATCTAAAAAAAGCTTGGTGGCTTCTTCTCCCACAACTTTATCTTCCAAAATAGCCGGATATTTCCCAGCCAATTGCCAACTAGAGAAAAACGGCGTCCAATCAATATATTCTGCAATTTCCGAAAGGGAATAATCATCAAATACCTTGGTGCCTAAGAAGTTTGGTTTTGGCGGTTCATAATTGACCCAGTCTAACTGCAATTTATTAGCTCGGGCATCTTTTATCGAAAGATACTCTCGAAATTCCTTACGCTTCTCACGCGCTTGACGCATGCGCTCGTATTCGGTATTTGTTTTTTCAACGAAAGTTGCCTTATCGTTGTCACTCAACAACAAACTAGCAATGGTCACACTCACAGAAGCATCCAAGGCATGAACGACAGGGCCACTGTATTCAGGTGCAATTTTTACGGCTGTGTGAACTTTGGAAGTCGTCGCACCACCCACAATCAACGGAATATCCATCTCCAAACGCTCCATTTCCTTGGCAATATGAACCATCTCATCCAACGATGGCGTAATCAACCCACTCAGACCAATAATATCCACTCCTTGCTCCTTAGCCACCGACAAAATCTTATCCGAAGGCACCATCACACCAATATCTATAATCTCATAGTTATTACAGCCTAAGACGACTCCGACGATATTTTTGCCGATGTCATGGACATCGCCTTTGACGGTGGCCATTAGGATTTTGCCGCGAGCACGAGCACCTGTGGCAGCTTTTTCAGCTTCGATATATGGAGTCAACCAAGCGACTGCCTGTTTCATCACCCGCGCACTTTTGACCACTTGGGGCAAAAACATCTTGCCTTCACCAAACAACTTTCCAACAACACTCATTCCTGCCATCAACGGCCCTTCAATCACTTCCAAAGGGGCTTTATATTTTGCGAAAGCCTCCTTTGTGTCTTCAACGATAAATTCAGTAATCCCCTTGACTAATGAGTGGGACAAACGCCCTTCTACTGTTGTCTCCCGCCAAGACAAATCCTTGACTCGTTCCTTCTTTGCCCCTTTAAATCCTTCTGCAAAGTCCACCAAAGCTTCCGTCGCATCGACCTTGCGGTCAAAAAGTACATCTTCTATTTTTTCCAATAAATCCTTCGGAATTTCTTCATAAACTTCAATCATCCCCGCATTCACAATCGCCATATCCATACCCGCCTGAATCGCATGATACAAAAACGATGTGTGCATAGCTTCTCGCACGGCATTATTCCCACGAAATGAGAAAGACACGTTACTCACTCCTCCACTGACTTTCGTCAAAGGCATCTGCTCCTTAATAATACGTGTTGCTTCGATAAAATTAATTGCATATCGGTTATGCCCTTCCAAACCTGTAGCGACCGCAAAGATATTAGGATCAAAAATGATGTCTTGGGGCTTTACGCCTACTTTTTCCGTAAGGAGCTGATAAGCACGGGCACAAATCTCTACTTTTCGCTCCATTGTATCCGCCTGGCCGACTTCGTCAAACGCCATCACAATCATTGCCGCACCATATCTTTTGACCAATTTCGCTTTCGCTAAAAAATCTGCTTCTCCTTCCTTGAGCGAGATAGAATTCACCACGCCCTTGCCTTGCATGCATTTCAACCCCGCTTCAATGACCGAAAACTTAGATGAATCCAGCATAATCGGCACCTTACTGATGTCCGGTTCCGAAGCAATCAAATTCATGAATCGTGTCATCTCCTTTTCAGAATCCAACATGGCTTCATCCATATTGATGTCGATGATTTGTGCACCATTTTCGACTTGCTGCAAAGCAACGGAGAGTGCTTCCGCAAATTTTTCTTCTTTGATGAGTCGGGCGAATTTTCTGGAACCGGTTACATTGGTTCGCTCCCCGACATTGACAAAATTGGTATTTTCTGTAAAGATTAATGGCTCCAAGCCACTCAACATGGTCTCCGTGGGTGCTTCAACAGGAATTCTTGGTGGCATCCCTTCACAGGCTTCCACCATTAACTTGATGTGGTCTGGCGTCGTACCGCAGCATCCACCGATGATATTCACAAAGCGATTATCCACAAAATCACGGATATAATTTCGCATGATTTCGGGGCTTTGGTCGTATTCCCCAAATTCATTGGGGAGTCCTGCATTCGGGTAGGCACTCACTAAACCCGAGTTCATCTTGGACAAGGTCTCGATGTGTGGGCGCATCTCCTTCGCTCCAAGCGCACAATTCAGCCCTACACTAAACAAATCCATGTGACTAATCGAAATCCAAAAAGCTTCCACCGTCTGACCCGACAAAGTCCGTCCACTGGCATCCGTTATCGTCCCCGAAACCGAAATCGGCCACTGCATCCCTTTCTCATCAAACAATTTATCTATCGCAAATAGTGCTGCCTTGGCATTCAACGTGTCAAAGATGGTCTCTACCAACAAAATATCTGCACCACCTTCTACCAAAGCCTTGGCTTGTGTGAAATAGGCATTGACCAACTCATCAAAGGTGATTCCCCGAGCCCCCGGATCATTGACATCCGGCGAGATGGACGCTGTTTTATTCGTTGGTCCCATCGAACCAGCGACAAATCTGGGCTTATTCGGATTTTTAGCGGTATATTCGTCGGCAGCCTTTCGGGCAATTTTTGCGGAAGCATAATTCAACTCATACACCCACTCTTCCAAGCCATAATCCGCTTGCGCAATGACTGTCCCACTAAAGGTATTGGTCTCCAAAATATCCGCTCCGGCATCCAAATATTCCTTGTGAATGGCTTCGATAATATCCGGTCTTGTCAACGACAACAAGTCATTATTCCCCATTAAATCCATGGGGTGATTAGCGAATCGCTTTCCACGGAAGTCCGTTTCTTGAAGCTTATAGCGCTGAATCATCGTACCCATAGCACCGTCTAGGACTAGAATTCTTTTTTGGGCTTGCGCCAAAAGGGTTGGGTAGGATGGAGATTTTTTATTTTGCATTGACAATGTATTTAAGTGATATTAACGCATTAGAGATTGGTTCGTTCAGATTTTCTTACAGAGCTTAAGCCTCCAAATTAGCTTCGTGATAAAAAAAGCAAAACTACAATCTTTGACCTTGAAATATCATAATATGCAAATGTTTAACAATAGCTTTTGGGACCTTTATGGCGATATATCTGTATTTTTTTTCATTGATACACGAAATGACCGAGCAATACTTATACTATCAGACATTTTTTTTATATCCTTATTTTTACCAATGAAAAAAGCTAGAAAACGTGTATCTTGCATCATGAATAAATTATAAAAGCTACCCATGAAGGCACTTCTCTTTTTTAGCATAAGCATCTTATTCGTTTTTATCTCAAGCTGTACTCCAAAAACATATCAGCCACTTTTCCCGGAAGGGCATTTTGATACCAGATATGATGGCTTATTGAATGACGGTGACCAAATTCTTAAATCTAGGTACCAATATGTGAAAGTCAAAACGAAAGACGATACATATGTCAAAAGAGTTTATTTTCCGGAGACCAAGCAGATAACTTCTGAGACTACTTATCGGACAGCTGCCTTTAAACAAAAACATGGGATTTCAAGGACTTGGTCAGATAATGGGACCCCTGGACAATCCTACACCTATGTAAAAGGAAAGCTTTCGGGAGTCGTAAAAAGTTATTATCAAGATGGCTCATTTACGGAAGATGGGCATTATGAAAATGATTTAGCCGTTGGTGTTTGGTATGATTTCGACTCTCAAAAAAGATTGCTTTCTGAAAAGACATATAAGAAAGGTATCAAAGATGGGCATTTCATAGAATATGATACACTTGGCCAAATAATCAACGAGGGAATTTATCGTGCAGATACCATTTTTGAACAATCAAATCCATCTATGATAGACACGATACAAGTTGTCGAAACTATGCCTTATTTGAAAGGCTGCCAACATCTGCCCCAAGCTAAAAGAATGGACCCTTGCTCAGAGAAGGAACTGCTTAAAACAATCTATAAATACATTAAATACCCTCTAAAATCAAGAAGATACGGAGTAGAGGGAAGGGCCATCATTGTTTTTGTTGTTGATAATGATGGAGAAATGGTTAATTTTCGCATATTGCGTGGTCTAGATGCTTCGATATCTGCTGAGTTAGCACGGGTTTTTGACATTATTAAAACAAAACTTGACTGGAAGTCTGGAACTCAGCAAGGCGTAAAAGTAAAGGTCCAATACATCGTTCCCATAATGTTTCGGCTTGAATAATGGCTATTTAGCGAAATTTTCACTAAATTCTCCTTTTCGATTCTCTAACAATTTAGTGATTAATACCTTGACAACTCTATTCTTCTCCCTTCGGGAAAACACCCACTTTCTCGTATTAATGAATAAACCCAATCTATGAAAAATATTATTCTTGCTCTTGCCTTCTTTATTCCTTTTTTGGCGCAAGCCCAAACCAACTACTACGTAGCGAAAAACGGCAATGATGCCAACAATGGCACAGAATCTAACCCTTGGCTCACCGTCCTTCATGGGGCCAACCAACTAACTCCCGGTGATATCCTACTTATCAAAGCCGGTACCTATGAAGAAAAAGTCGATATCGACGTAAGCGGTACTGCAGACCATATTATCACCATCAAAAACTTCCAAAATGATGAAGTAATCATCAGTGGGGCCAACTCAGCTAATAACAACTCCATCATTTGGACAGACAATGCCTACCTGCGCATCGAAGGGTTGCACATCAGCGATAGCCAGAAAAACTATGCCCAAGGCATCACACTACAAAGCACTGCACACCATATTGAAATCATCAACAACAAAGTCTCCAAGATTAATTTTTCGTCTGACCCTGACGCTAACGTCTCTTCCAACACTAATTCGGTGCCGGTTAGTGCCTTTGGTGATGAAGCTCAAGATTCGATACATCATATTTCTTTTATCGGCAACGAAATCTTTAATAATCGCACCGGATACAGCGAGAATTTGACTTTGGGCGGCAATGTATCTAATTTTCTCATGGAAGGAAACATCGTCCACGACAATACCAATATCGCCATCGACGCTACGGGAAACTATGAAGAATGCCCCACACCTGAATTAGATCACCCTAGATATGGCATCATTCGCAACAACACACTCTATAACAACATCTCGCCGTATAGCCCGGCAGCCGGCATCTATATTGACGGCGGAAAAAACATCGTTGTTGAAAACAATCTGAGCCATCACAACGGCTACGGTGGAGAAATCGGCTGTGAAGAAAATGGCGAGACAGCCAATGTCATCTACCGAAACAACGTCTTTTATCACAACGAATACGCCGGAATGCACTTTGGTGGATATGACGACAATACCACCGGAATTGTGGTTAACTCCCAAATATACAACAACACTTTTTATCAAAATGATTCCAAGCAAGACGGAAACGGCGAGTTTATACTCACCAAATCTTCGGACTGCAAAATCTTCAATAATATCTTTTACATCAATGCCCAAAATGTATTCTTGTATGCCTATCGCACACAAACCAATCTGGACATGAATTACAACCTAGTGTATTCCGTTAATGGTGACAATACGACAATCGAGACGACGACTGACGGAGACAATAATGGTGGAAATGCCTACGAAGGATTGAGTGCTTTCTATACCGCTACCGGCTATGGTGCCAACAGCCTTTTTGGTGATCCGCTCTTCACAGATGTTGCTAATGCTGATTTCCACATTGCAGATAATTCTCCCGCTGTCAATGCCGGGGATCCTGCCC
This sequence comes from Lepetodrilus ovalis, assembly GCA_032361185.1. Lineage (NCBI taxonomy): Eukaryota > Metazoa > Mollusca > Gastropoda > Lepetellida > Lepetodrilidae > Lepetodrilus > Lepetodrilus ovalis. Next base: position 6,594 of record JAUTBQ010066653.1, read on the forward strand.
ACACACCTGATGATTCCGAACTAGATTTAGACCTTGCTACACGCGCAGTAGAAGTGGTTGATATGGGCGCAGACGAAACCAACCAACCGCTACCGGTAGAGTATCTAAGTCCTTTTCATGGGCGTATCAGTACAGATGGCATCCTACTAAAATGGACAACTTCTTCTGAAATTAATGCCGATAAATTTATTATTCAACGGCTTGCGCCAAATAATAAATGGCAAGATATTCAAACTATTTTTGCCGGCCTACAACGGTACCAAGCACTTGATAATCAACCAATTGAAGGGATTAATATTTATCGACTGAAGCAAGTGGACTTGGATGGAAATTTCAATTTATCCGACATTGTTGGTATTGTTTGGAAACGAGCATTAGAAGTTTCTTTTTACCCCAACCCAACTAGTGGCGTCATTAAATTTTCAGATGGGCAGGCGCACAAAGTCGTTATTAAAAATTTACTTGGACAAATTATTTTCCTTTCGGAAAAAAGTGATGTGATTGGCATACCCAACAAAGGTGTTTTCTTTGTGACTATTTTTGATACTAATGGGTTTCCATTGTCAACATCCAGACTAGTCGTGGAGTGATTGTTTGATTTTTTGCTGTACGGAACCCAACTAAAGTGACTCTGTGACCTGTCGATAGAGTTAGTACCCATTGAACAAAATAATCCGTGCAAACTATAATCATTTTAAACAATTAAACATGAAATATTTAATTAGTTTTTTGCTGTTCGTGCTATTCATTTATGGCTGTTCACCAGCAGAGACGATAGAGACTTTGGACACTATAGGAACAAGCCAAGTGTTTTATGCCAACTCATTTGAGACACCCGAAGACACGGCTGGTTGGACAGGATACTGTTCTGTTCAATTCTCTGAAGATGTCCCCATTGATGGTGGTCTCCAATCCATAGCTGTTTCCTGTGGCTGCATAGCACCGCATGTTCTTTTTTCGCCCCCAAAGGCTACACAGGCAGGTTCCTATATTATATCTTGCCAAGCAAAAGGCTCTGGTCTAGGTGGTTTTATCGCTCTAAAATCCGGCGAATCCGAAATCACTATACCTATAAGCGGTCAGGATTCAACTTGGCAATATTATCAGTCTACAGATACGCTATATTGTCCTGCCGAAGAAGACATGCAAGTCCACCTTTCGGCTGGTGGCATTGCTGGGGGAACAATCTTAGTTGACTTACTGGAGATAAAAACAGTCAACTAGATTTGGGGCCAAGGTGTTCGATATCGAACACCTTGTGTATCGAAATAGCACAAAAACATTAAACAGAATCACACATAACTCCCTATAAATCAATACTTTAATGTATTGGCACACTATTTCCATAGGCTATAGAAACAATTAGCCAAAATGGATAGAGAACTTTCAAATAAAGAAAAGAACACAAAACGCTTCACCCGAGTTGGTTGGATGCTTTTGGCCTTTTTGGTATTGTTTGGAGTGTTTTATTTTGGGCAACAGCTTTTGTCGACCAAAGCTAGTACCCAAGACTTTATTATCTCCAAAGTAGAAATCGGAGATGTCGAAAGTAGCTTCAATGCCCAAGGTCAAATCATCCCCGAAAGAGAAGTCAGCATTAATGCCCCTATTACCACAGAGATCTTAAAAGTCTTTCAACAAATCAGTCATGACATTCACCAAGGTGACAAAATCATCCAACTCAATGACGAGTTTTTGAGATTGGGCTTTGAATCTGAAAAAGATAATCTCCTACTCAAAAAGAACAGTATTGAACAATCTACTTTCCAATTTGAAAAGAAGGTCAAAGACCTAATAAATGATAGTGAAATATACGCCCTAAGAATTCAGGAGCAGCAGGCTGAATTAAACAACTTAAAAGTACTCGACCAAATGGGTGCAGGCACTAAAGAGAATATTAAGAAAAAAGAAATCGCTCTAAAAATAAGTCAGCTAGAAAAAAAGAAAATTGATGATGAGCTCACTTTTCAAAAGCAATTTAATCAAATCGAAAAAAGAAACTTAGCGCTCAAAGTCCGAATGACCGAAAAAGACCTGCAAAAACTCCAAACAAAACTAAATAATACATCCATTACTTCGCCTATCACCGGTGTCTTAATGTGGGTCAACAAAAACATTGGCAAGCAAGTAGTTGAAGGTGAAAACATCGCCCGTATAGCCGACCTTTCTACATTCAAAATCTCCGGATCTTGCTCCGACCGATACGCCAGTCAAATTACTCTCAATACCAAAGTCCGATTCAAAACACCCACAGCTAATATCACCGGAAAAATCATTAATATTGAACCTATTGTCAATAATAATATTATCAAATTCGATGTACAACTGGACAACCCACAACAATCCAACCTCCACGCTTACACAAAAGGAGAACTACGGATTATCACAGGAATAAAAAAACAAGTCAAACGCATTCGTCGCGGAATGGGTATCACCGGTGGCAAGCGACAAGATATATTTGTCATACGTGGTGACTATGCAGAAAAAATAGAAATCGAAATTGGTGCATCCAATTCAAAATACATCGAAATTATCAGTGACCACATTCGAGAAGGTGACCAAGTGGTTGTCTCGGACATAAAATCTTATCGTTACAAAACCAAAATATTTTTAAACAATGAATAGGCTTAGACTCGCCATATTACTTTTAATTGCACACACAAGCAGTGCACAAGTTACTCTAAACCAAGTAATTAAAGTAGGACTAAGTGATTCCTACCAAGGCAAAAATATTGCTATAAGACATCAGATACTTGCTCATCAGATTGCCACATTTCAGTCATCCTTAGGGTGGCAAATATTTCTTGATGGACAAATTCCCGCTTACGAAAAATCAAATTTAAGTACGGTTCAGAATGATGGGAACATTGCTTTTCAATCCATCAATTACAACAACAGCGCTGTAGGTCTTAGGCTCTCAAAAACCATTTGGCAAACTGGTGGAGAGTTTCAAATCACTTCCGGATTACAACGTTTTGATAATTTTCAATCCAAAAATCATATTTACAATGGCATCCCCATTCGGTTAACTTTTCAGCAAAACCTATTGGGCTATAATCCATTCAAGTGGGAACGACAAAACTATCAAATCAAAAAAGAAATCAACAAGCGTCAAATCAATATTGACAAAACCATCATCAAGGTAGATATTACAAATGCTTTTTTTGATGTACTTTCGGCTCAAAATGAAATAAAAGCCAGTAAAGGGGATGTTCTTCTCTCTCAGAATCTAATGAACATTGCCCTAACAAAAGATAGCCTTGGAATCATATCGATAAAGCAATTATTGCAACTAAAACTTCAACTAAAAACAGCGCAATCCCAACTAATTATTGCCCAATCTAGTCTAGAAACTGCAAAATCAAATCTCAGCAGCCTACTTGCTAATAGAAAAGTATTGAATGGTAATTTTGAGATTCCTAGTCCACCAAAAATACATTTTGATTTAGATTCTATTATTAATTTTGCGCAAGCCAACAGACCTGAATGGCTCGAGCTTAGACGGCGCATTCAAGAGAAGGCCCAAATAGTAAAAGCTCAAACCAAACAATATGGCCCGTCCATTGGCTTAAATGCTTCTCTAGGCTTAATCCGAAGCGATGCCGCACTATCACCCATTTACAATGATGCACAACAAGATCAATCTATTAGTCTATCATTCAGCATACCCATTTTTGATAGTCGCCTAAAACGTAACAAAGTGCTTATTGCAAAAGCAGAGCTAGAACAACAAAAAAATAACAGCCAACAAGACATCTTAAATTTAGAAAACAAAATCACTCAGATAGCCATCGCATTTCAAGCTTGCCAAGAGAGATTGGCTTATGCTGAAGAAATTAAAAACATTGCTACTGAAAACTTAAAAATAACAACAGAAACTTTTAAGCTGGGATTGATTAATATTGCAGAACTAAACTTAGCCATACAAGCAAAAAATCAAGCCTTTCGAAGTTATATCTCTGAGATTAGAAGATACTGGTTGTTCTATTTTGAATTACAACTCCAAGACACAACTCTTTGATAATCAACCACAAAACTAATAAAATGATTGAATTAAAAAACGTATTAAAAAAATACCAAACTGAAAACATCGAAACTACTGCCCTGCACAATATCAACTTGAATGTCCAAAAAGGTGAATTCGTTTCCATCATGGGTCCATCCGGCTGTGGAAAAAGTACGTTACTCAACGTTATCGGATTGTTGGACACACCTACAGAGGGAGAAGTTCTATTTTCTGAGCAAGCCACCAGTAAAATGAGCGAAAAAGAAATGGCCAAATTCAGGAATCAAAATTTAGGCTTTATCTTTCAAAGCTTTCATCTAATCAATGATTTAAAAGTGATTGACAATGTGGAGCTGCCACTCATTTATCGAAAGATGCCTAACAAGGAACGCCGACAAAGAGCTGAAGAAGCATTAGAGAAGGTGGGACTTAAAAACAGAATGAACCACTACCCTTCTCAACTATCCGGCGGACAGCGACAACGAGTGGCTATCGCCCGCGCCATTATCGGCCAACCCAAATTGATTCTAGCAGATGAGCCAACCGGAAACCTAGACAGCAAAAATGGAAATGATGTCATGCAAATCTTACTCGAAATGAATCAAAAAAATGATACGACCATTATCATGGTGACACATGATGAAGCGATGGCAAAGCAAACCAAGCGCTTGATTCGGCTATATGATGGAGCTCAAGTTTATTAACGTTAAAAACAAGACAAATGAATAAGCTCAACTTAACAGGACTTTTCTTTCTATTTTTTATTCTAGGGCTCCATGCTCAACCGTTAACCCCAACTCAAAAAGCGTATGGTCTCGCCCAATTATGGCATGAAGCTGAAAAAAACTTCGTGTACTTTGACCAAGTACCCAATCTGAATTGGGATAGTACTTTTCAAGTATTCCTACCCATTGTACAAGAGACAACTTCTGACTATCTGTATTACAAAGAATTACAACGATTTTACTCCTTACTGAATGATGGCCATACCCGGGCCTACGTTCCTTATAAACTAAGAAAAATCTACGAAGTATCGACACCCATTACTACCGAACTTATTGAAGATAAGGTAATTATAACTAAAATACTCAATGATACACTTATCCAAGATGGGCTTCAAGTTGGCATGCAAATCATTGCAATAGATGGAAAAGCTGTCCAATCATATGCCGCAAAAAGAATACAGCCATATGTCTTTTACTCCACTACACAAGACCGCAATGTCCAAGTTTTCGAAAAGAATCTATTAAAAGGTCCTATTGACAGCTTATTAAGTTTGACCATCCAACACAATGGCAAGACTCAAGAGTTTATTATCTCTCGAAAAATGTCCAAGAAAAAAATAGAAAAAAATATTTTTGAGTACAAAGTCCTGGAAGGCAATATTGGCTACCTTAAAATAAATCAATTTTGGGGCAAGCCTTTTTATCAAGAGTTTGATAGTATTTATACACATATCAAAAAAAGCTCAAAACTTATCATTGATGTTTCGGACAACATCGGGGGAAACACCCATTTTGTCAACTATATCCTACGGCATTTTATTCGTCGTCCTTCTCGTTCTTCGCGTTGGAAGTCTCCTGAGTATGTACCCGCCTACGCTTCATGGGGCATACCCCAAGAATGGTCTGATCATAAAGGAAACTTGATTTGGCCTAGACTCAAGAGATACCGAAAAAAAGTGGTTCTTCTAATTAGTGAAAAAACCTATTCGGCCGGCGAAGATTTTGTCTCCACTTTTACGAATGCATCAAACGGACAAGTAATTGGACGATCAACTGCCGGGACAACAGGCAACCCGATAGGCTTCCCATTATTTGATTCCGGATTTCAAATTTGTTCTAAAAGAGACTACTTAGCCAATGGAAAAGAGTTTGTAGGCTATGGTATCCAGCCGGACATCTATGTCCCAAAAAGCATAAATGAAAAACTATTAATCTCTAAAGCTCTTGAGATTCTAAAATAAAATTATCATGATTAAACACTATTTAAAAAATGCCATCAAGGCACTATCTCGCAACAAGTTTGTCTCTTTTATTAATATTTTTGGGATTAGCTTTACTCTTTTGGTAACAACTATTGTGTTTGCTTTTATCAACTTAGAATGGGGAACAGACAACCCTAACGAGAACAAATTTAATATTGTCAGTGCCTCGCACATGGAAATGATTGCTTATCGCTACGACACTATTTTCCAGCTGGACTCGTCCTTTATCGAAGGGGCTTTAGTTTACGACACTTTAGATTTTGAACTCAAAAAACAAGATGGCGTATCTAACGCTATGCAACAGATCTCCTACCCAACCATAAAAAAATACTTATCAAATATAAAGGAAGCTAAGGACTTCACATTTTATACTGACAGAAATTACAATATTTTTCTTCCTTCCGGAAAATTAAATACAACTGTGCAATATACAAATGACCACTTCTGGAATATTTATCCTTATAAACTAATCAGTGGCAGATACTTTAACGATGCTGATGTCACCAACAAAGAACCCGTCATGCTTATCACTCAAGCTTTTGCAAAAAAATATTTTGGAGACAAACCAGCTCAAGACCAAATAGTAAAGATGGATGGAAAATCTTGGCAAGTGATTGGCATTCTTAAAGACCCTAGAGAATATTCAACAGATTGCTTTGTTCCTTTCACTCATTTACCGGAATACGAATTAAACTCAGAATCTCCTTTAGGTAACTTCACGGTTGTTTTTCTTACAGAAAACAAACATCAAGTCAACCGACTTTGTGACGAGCTTGCAGCTGTTGCAAAGACTATTGACCCCTACAAAAAATACACTGACTTTTTCTTTTACCCACAGACATTTGCGGAATCTTTTGCAACCGGACTCTTAGATGGCAGTATTAAAGACCGTGATAAAAGCTTAAAAAAAATGCATACACAGCTGACGCTTTTTGGATTCTTTTTCTTTATGCTTCCGATACTTAACTTATTGAATATCAACCTATCACGTATTTTTGAACGAAAATCAGAAATTGGCATTCGGAAGTCTTTCGGAGCTAATAATACCCATATTTTTGCTCAGTTTTTGTTTGAAAGTATATTGCTCAGTATCATCTCAGGGGTTATTGCATTAGTGGCTTCCTACTTCATTCTTAACCTTATCAACAAAAGTGAAATACTCTCCAATGCTTTAGAATTAAACACTTCAATCATTCTTTACGGAGTGCTAGCGTCGCTGATATTTGGCTTTTTATTTGGAGCCCTACCTGCTGTCAAATTATCCCAGCTAAATATTGTTCAATCCTTAAAAAAATAAGATATGTTTGCTCATACACTAAAACTTATGTGGAACAAAAAAGGAAGGCATTTATTCTTCTTTATTGAAATACTCATCGTGTTCTTTATCCTAGCACTAACAATATTATACAGTATGGGCTACTTAAAGAATTACTTAATCCCATTAGGCTATACTCCCAAAGAACATTATATTGTACAGGCCGACTTTGAGTCCATCAAAGACAGCCTTACCTTTGCCACAACAAAAAAAATACTGGCAAATGAAGTAAGCCAAATTGATGGGATTGAGTCCGTTTCATGGATATCACATGCGCGACCACTCTCAGGAAATAACTGGGGAATGGGCAATAGAGATTATGGTGAATATTTATTTTGCAACTTTCTTGTTTCAGATGAGCACATTACGAAAACCTTAGGCCTCAATATTATTAAAGGGCGGGGATTTACAAAGGAAGACTACAATCGAAAAAATTTTCCAATAATTGTTAATCAAGAATACTATGACGTTATAACCCAAATTAAAGGTCATGAGATGTTGGATTCTATTTTTGTCAATTATGACAACTACTTAATTATTGGTGTCGTCGATCATTTCAAACAAAATGGGGAATTTTCGAAAGAAATCAATTACTTCATCTCTTTAGATCGAGAAAATTTTATTCGCAGCAGAGAAGACATGACAACTAACCTATTGGTAAAAACGAGACCGGGAATTGACCCTAGCTTCCAAAGCCAAATTAACAACATCTATACAAATATTGCCAAAGTTAACAACTTGTATATCCTAGACTTAGAGATTGCCCGAAAAAACGGAAGTATCAGAATGTGGGCACAATTAACATTCATTGGCATTATTGCACTCTTTCTTTTAGTTAATATCAGCTTGGGACTCATTGGCATCCTGTCTTACAGTATCAGTCAACGAAAATCTGAAATAGGCTTGCGCAAAGCACTAGGTGCAACAACAACTTCCATTGTTAGTCAATTTGTAGGAGAAGTTATATTAGTGGCCGGAATCGCTCTGCTATTGGGAGTACTGGTTGTACTCCAACTCCCATATGTTGCGGACTTTGACTATCCCAAAGAGAATATATACAAATCAGCAGCCATATCCTTTGGATTCATCATTATTTTGTTACTTTTGAGCAGCATCGTTCCAAGCCTACGTGGTGCACGCATTGAATCAAGCTCCGCCCTACATGAAGAGTAAACAAGAAATATTGATTATTGATGACGACCAACTAGTCGGCTCATCCATTAAGCTGCTCTTAAAAAAGAGAGACTACCGTATCCGTGTCTTAACTCATCCCAAGCAAATTAAAGGATTTTTGCAAGAAAATCAGGTAGATTTAGTCATCTTAGACATGAACTTTGCCATTGACACCAGCGGAAAGCAAGGCCTTGAAGCATTACGACTTGTTCAATCAATTCAAAAAGGTGTGCCCGTAATCTTAATTACAGGTTGGGCCACGGTGCAATTAGCCGTTTCCGGAATGAAGATTGGAGCCGTTGATTTCTTTGCCAAGCCTTGGGATAATGCCAAACTTTTGGGCAGCATCGACAAATTTATCCAAAACAGCGTAGAAATTATAGACAACCCCAACTACATCGTAGGGGAGCACGAATCCATCCGCCAACTTTGGAAAATCATCCACAAAGTCAGCCAAACAGAAGCGACTATACTCATCTCCGGCCCTTCCGGCTCCGGTAAGGAACTTATTGCGGAAGCCATTCATCAAAATTCCAATCGTGCTGATGAAAACTTAGTAAAAGTCAATTTAGGTGCCATCCCTTCCACCCTATTTGAGAGTGAGATGTTTGGTGTAAGCCAAGGGGCCTTTACAGGAGCTGATAGGACCCGCATTGGTAAATTTGAAAAAGCCAATAATGGAACTATCTTTCTGGATGAAATTGGTGAATTAGCGATTGAGAACCAGGTTAAGCTGCTGCGTATTCTTCAAGAGCAGCAATTTGAAAAACTTGGCAGCAACTTAGAACAGAAGCTAAATATTCGTATTATTTCGGCAACTAACAAAAATCTTCCTGACCTTATTGCTAAAGGTCAATTTAGGGAAGATTTGTTCTATCGAATCAATGTCATTGAAATCAAAATCTCAGCATTGTCTCAACGCAAATCTGATATTCCAATACTCGCCAAACATTTTGTGACGCAGCTAAACAAAATTTATGATAAAGCCATCTACCTAGAAGCCCCAACGCTTAAATGGCTAGAAAATCAAACTTATACCGGAAATGTCCGAGAACTTAAAAACAAGATACAGCGCGCCTATATCCTTTCGGAAAATAAATCCTTATCCGTCAAAGACTTTCAACAGACTAACATGGCAAGCCTTGGAGAAAAACCCATTCAAAAGCTCAATGACTTGGAAAAGAAAATGATTCAAAAAGCCTTGAAATTTCATGACTATAATATTAGCCAAAGCGCTCATTCTCTGGGCATTACGAGAAGTGCTCTTTATCGAAAAATAAGTAAATACAACCTAGACAGACAAGGGTAACTTGCCTATGAACTTAAAAACAAAATACATCTTTTGGATACTTTTTATCCATTTAATATTAGCCTTTAGTGCTTACTACGCCATCAAGGAGATAGATAAAATGTATTTGCTTATTGTCTTAGAATTTTTAATATTAATGTCCCTAGGATTGTCGATTTGGTTTTACAATAGACTTCAATTGCCCAAAGATTTCATTAAGCACAGCAAGCAGATTTTACTCGAAAATGATTTTAATGTCCAATATTTAAAAACCGATAATAGTCAGCTCAATGAGCTATATGACGTATTCAATGCCATGATTGATAAGATTCTGAAAGAGCGGCGTTTTTCAGAAGAGCAAAACTTCTTTTTACAAGATGTTATCAAGGCTTCACCGACAGGAATTATTTTATTGGACTTTGATAACAAAATTGAATTGATCAACCCAAAAGCAAAAGAATGCTTACTCCTTTCAGAAAAACACATTGGACAAAATATTTTAGAAGTAGATTGTGCTATTCCATTTAAGCTAGAGACAGCCCAACCCAAAATTGTCAATATCGGTGGTTCTCAAAAATTACAATATTCTGTCAGCCCATTTTACTATCGTGGGTTTCATCGCAAGATGATTACAATCAACGACCTGCACCATGAAATTCAAGAAGCCGAAAAAGCTTCCTACTCCAAAGTCATCCGAATGATGGCACACGAAATAAATAACTCCATAGGCCCCATCAATTCCATCCTTAATACCGTCAAAGACGAATACCCAAACGACGAACTCATCAACGAAGCGATTACCACTGCAATCCACCGCACAGAATCCCTTAATACTTTCATGCAGAACTTCGCCAACGTCGTCCGCCTACCCAAACCAACTTTACAGCACCAAGATATCATCCCAGCTATCCGAGTGGCGCTCAAGCTTCTAAAATCTTCTTTTCAGAAAAAGAATATTCAAATTCAGACTGAAATTCCTGAGCATCTTATGCTCAATATTGATATTTCACAAATGGAACAAGTCTTTATCAATATCTTAAAAAATAGCATAGAATCAATTAACATTCAAGGAGTTATAAAAATAATTGCTTCTCAAAATCACATCTCTATTCTAGATAATGGCCTTGGAATAAATCCTTCAAATACAGATCTAATCTTTTCTCCTTTCTTCTCAACCAAACCAACAGGGCAAGGCATCGGGCTAACTATTATTAAGCGTATTTTGACTGAACACAAGTTCTTCTTTTCGCTTAAAACCAATAATAATTGGACTGAATTTCGAATTGATTTCTCCGGCAACTTTCAAAGGTGAAAAATAGCATAAGCAGCGAAATCAAATTCCATATCGTTTCCTATAAACACAACCATACTTGAGAAGCACTAACCATCTATTTTATACAAAACAAAACGATGAAAAATTATTTGCTCCTTGCCCTATTCCTGCTTACTTCCAATCTCATTTTTGCGCAAGCAAATGCATCCTGCGGCATCAATCGAGAAGCTGCCATCCAACGATTATTACAGAGTAAAGCAATCATAAGGGACGGGTTGATTGCCCAAACGGAAGAAACAAAATACATCCCCATAAAATTTCATCTTGTCGGTGATTCTGACGGACAAAATCGTGTCACTATACAAGAAGTACTTCAAACACTCTGTGAAATCAATCAAGAATTCAGCTCTGTTGGATTTCATTTTTACATTAAAGATGAGATGAATTTTATCAATAGTTCTTTTCTCAATACCTATGTCCCAAGTAGCACCGAAACCCAAAACATCTGTAATGCTTCACTAGACACTTCGGCGATTAATATTTTTATTGTTCAAGAAATATCTTCTCTTGGTAGTAACGCAAACCCCTTATCACTCTATGAGTTGGTCGGTGATTGGATTGTCGTGGAAGATGGGCTACCTCCGGACAAACTATTTGCATCTCACGGGCTGGGCCATTTTTTTAGTGTATTGCACACCGGCTATCGAGATTTTTCTTGGAATCCATCTACTAATGCGCCCAATACGATGGAAATCGATACAAGTAGCTCTTGTGCCCAAAATTGTGAGACAACCGGTGACTTGATTTGTGACACACCACCAGACTATAATGAATTTGCAGTATCCACGGATTGCACTTACAGTGGGTCCGCAACAGACTATTGCGGTACAGCCATCAATCCAATGATTGATAATATCATGGCCTTTTCGGGTTGCCCCAATTCAACTTTTACGCCAGGCCAAGCACAAGTCATGCAAGCCGACTATCTCAAACCAGAAAGGGACTACATTCATTCAGGATACATCCCAAATACTGGGTTAATCTCCCAAAGCGTCACACTCTTTTCTCCGGCCAATTATGCATCAATCACTTCTAGTCAAGTCACTTTAGACTGGAATGATGTGCCCAATGCTACTCAGTATGCGTTAGAACTGTCCCAAACAGCAAATTTCTCTTTAATGACAGAGCAGTATATTGTTCCTGAGTCCCAATACACGCTTACGCTGAATGAAGCTAATCAGAATTATTTTTGGCGAGTCATCCCTTTTAGTGATGGAGTCACTTGCACATCTGAGCTGGTTTCTCCAACATGGCGTTTCCAAATAAACCCATCAAGCTCCCTGCACCTCGCTGACATCAACCAATGGAGTATCCAGCCCAATCCAGCCATTTCAGCCATTCAGCTTGTGCTAAAAATGATTCGAGCCACAGATATCACCGTCCAAATCATGGATATGCGTGGCACGGTTATCCTTTCGGAAAAACACCATATTACGACCGGAGAGCAATTCATCAACCTTACGCCCGACCTTCGCCCCGGAACCTATTTTGTAAAAATACTTTCCAATGATGCGTATGAAACTCAACGGCTGATTGTTGTCCGATAACCCGACTTAGCGGTATAGCAGAACTATTAGCTGAACAAAAGCTTAGAAAGCTCGTCTTATAGACGTTGTTGCTGCATATATACAGACCATTTTTGTCATCTGTAGTGCAACACTCACATTCCATCCACAAAAATTAACAATTCATCATAGAATACTATCAAGTCTGTGTAAAAACATCGAGATTTGGAATAATTCTTCATTAACGCCTACAAATATGTAGGATAAATAAACCTATTATGAAAAATGTTCTGTTAATTCTTCTTGTATCATTCTATGGATCTTCTTGCAGTTTTGCGCAAGCTGACCTCTATCAAAAAGCAATGAAAGAAGCCATCACAAAGCTCGATGCCACACAATCACCAAGTGAATTACAAAAGATAAGCAATACGTTTAATCGCATTGCGAGCCGCAAGAAAACCGAATGGCTACCGTTATACTACCAATCCCTAACCTTAACCCGCTTGAGCTTTACCAACAAGGAAAAAGGAGACGAATTAGCAGATGAAGCCAATAAAATCCTAAACCAAGCCACACCATTGGCCCAAAAAGATGCCGACAAAGCGGAGCTTAAGGTACTACAAGGCTTTATCTATGTAGCCAAACTCGTGGTCGACCCTATGACTCGTGGCCAAAAGTTCAGCGCCATGTCATCGAAAGCCTATGGTGAAGCTCTAAAACTTGACCCTACGAACCCAAGAGCGAAGTTTATGAGCTTACAAGGAAAAATAGGTACTGCGCAGTTTTTTAAACAAGACATCACCCCTTTTATCAAAGAGGCCAAAAAGCTATTAAAGGATTGGGATACTTACAAACCAGCTTCCGCAATCCATCCCAACTGGGGCAAAGAGATGGTTGGAGAAGTCGCTAATGGCAACACCCGCACAACAGACAAAGCTCCTAGCCAAGAACTTGAAGAGCCTGAACTTACAGAAGCAGCTATGACGTCGCCACCTGTGCCTAGAGAAGCTGACCAATCTAATGGATTTACCATTCAAGTAAAAATCAATGGCTTGCGCAATGACAAAGGGGTTGTTTTAATTTCACTACAAGATGCCAACAAAGCAATCATCCAGTCTAAGTCTGTCATTATTTCCGACCAAATAGCTTTGGCTCAATTTACTAATATTGCTGCAGGCACCTACGCCATCAAATATATTCATGATGAGAATGAAGACGGCAAGATTAATTTTGGCTTTATGCATATTCCGAAAGAAGGCTTTGGGTATGCCAACGATGCTCGTGGAAAGATGGGGCCACCGGACTTTAGCAAAACCACCTTTACGGTAACCGGAGATACACAAATGGAACTCCAGACTAAGTATCTATAAAAGATTCGATAGGATTATTATCTTACAGGATGAAAAACCAGCGCATAACCTTTAGAGACTTGACCGCCCCATTACTGCCTTGGCAGTTTTGGGTGCTGTCTATTGTCGCTCCTGTGTTTTTTCAGTTTATTACTTGGCGAAGTTCTTTTTCTGATTGGCATACTTTTTTTGTGGCTTTTTCATGGTATTCAATCGTTGGTATCACCCAGTCTTTGGGACACAGCTATGTGGGCTTAAAGCTCGACGAGATACTTCCTTGGGAGAAATATGCCACCAAGCGGTTGTTTGCCACAGTTGCTGCCATCACCATTTATGCGATAATCGCTTACGTAATCGTAGGGAGTATGTTGGCTTATGTCTGGATTGAACCTTCTCTTTCTAAGGCGTTTATTTTTGCCCTCAATGGCATTTGGATTGCCGTTATTATTTCTTTTATTTTTGCTTTTATTTTTGCCAGTATTTCCTTTTTTATTAATTGGCAGAAATCTAAAACTAAAACCGAGCGGCTCCAAAAAGAGTTAGCAACCCACCAATACAACACACTCAAAAATCAAGTCAACCCCCACTTCCTATTTAACAGCTTGAACGTACTAACCGACCTAGTACATGAAGATGCGGACCTGGCGGAAAAATATATCCAGCAACTAAGCAAAATATATCGATACGTATTAGAAAGCACAAAACACCAAACCATACTGCTCTCCAAAGAGCTGGCCTTTATCGAATCTTACGCCTTTCTATTAAAAATAAGATTTGGTGAAAAATTAATAATAAATATTAATACAGATCCGTATAGTAACGACTTTATCGTACCCGTTTCTCTTCAAATGCTTATTGAAAATGCCGTCAAGCACAACGAACAAACCAACGACAAGCCGCTTACTATCAATATCTTACAAACAAAAAACTACATCATTGTCCAAAACAATTTACAGCTAAAGACAACGCATCAAGAATCGTCCGGAACCGGGCTCGACAACTTATCCAAACAATACAAATCACTCCAAAAAGAGCCGATTCAAATCACTAATTCAGACGGCTTATTCTCCGCTAAGGTACCCATAATCCATCTTCAAAACAAGCCAATATGAATGTACTCATCATCGAAGACGAACACCGGTCTGCCAACCAACTAGAACGACTCATCAAAAAAATAGCTCCAAAATATCATATTCTTGCCAAGACAGAATCTATTGCAGAGTCTATCCAATTCCTTTCGACAAATACAGATGTTCAGTTGATATTCTCCGATATTGAGCTAGGTGACGGCACTAGTTTTGATATTTTCCGAAAGGTAAAAACCAATATCCCTATTATTTTCACAACGGCTTACAATCAATATGCCATTGAGGCCTTCAAGGTGAATGGTGTCGACTATTTACTCAAGCCTATCGATGAATCTGATTTGGCAAAAGCCATCAAAAAATTTGAGCGAAATTTTCAAGGTAACGAGGAGTTACCCGATATTAATTTGCTCATCCAACAACTACAAGCCAAGCCGGCCAAAAAACGATTTATGGTCAAGGTCGGTGAAAAACTAAAAAGCATCTCTACATCAGAAATTGCAGCTTTTTATAGCATGGCAAAAGGCAGTTTTTTACTGACCAAGGGACAAAGAAACTATTCGCTGGACCAACCCCTTGACCAGCTTATCTTAGACTTGGACGACCAACAGTTTTTTAAAATAAGCCGCAAATTTATTGTAGCTATTGATGCCATAGATGAAATTTTGGTTCATAGCAACTCTCGACTACTGCTCAAAATTAAAGGCATCGAGAGTCAAGAAATCATCGTTGCCCGAGAAAAAGTAAAAGCCTTTAAGGCGTGGCTGGACTAAAAAATACTTCGTGTGACTTGCTAGTTGTTGGGGCTTGCACGCAGATGACGCTGATGATTGGGATTTTCGCGGGTCTTGGGGTAGCACGCAGATGATTCTTGGCCTTTAATCTCTGCTCTGCCTTATGTCTTCCGCTCCGCAGCTTGATTATACAAGCGCACGATCATGGCTGCTGACACAAAAAAGAAGGTTCCGATTTTATCCGTTTCAATCATGTCGTTGACAATCAACAAGCTACATACCGCCAAGAATGTCAACAAGTTGGCCATAATACGTCGCTTACGGATGGGATCTTTGGCTAGGTGGTAGCCACGTTCGCCAGTCACGATGACACCCAACATCAGCAGTACAAAGATGATCATACCGGGAATGCCTTGTTCGACTGTGGTCATTAAGAAATAACAATGCACACCTGACTTCTCAGGGTTATCACTCACATAGGTTTTAAACATTCGCAATGTATATGGCTGATAGAAGCTATAAAAATTGCCGGGGCCAAACCCCATGTAAGGATGGTCAGACGCCATCCTAAATCCTGCTACCCACCGATACACACGCTCCATTACAGAGATGTCTTCTAGGTTGTAAGTTGCTTCTACCAAGTCGTCAAACTCGGTCGTGGAGATAGTTCTTTCGTAGTTGGGGGCATAATCGAGATAGTGGTTATCTTTGACAATCCAACGCACTCCGATAACGCTGACAATGACCCCGACCAGCAAGGCATATTTGAGTAGGTTAAATCGAACTAACCAATATGCTCCAATCAGGGCAACGACCGATACATACGCTGCACGTGTATAAGAAAACTTAATGGCCACCAAAAACAATAGAATTATCCCAATCATCAGCCACCACTTACCGGAATACTTATTAAAAAAGCCCAAGCTCTCCCATATATACGGCAAAAACAAGGTCAGCAACGATGCATAAATCACGTGATTGGGATAAAAAGGACCTAGCACCCAATTAATATCATCAAAGGAAAACCCCAAGGCACTGTGGCGCACCATGACATACACAATGGTCAGAGAAATGGCCGTTAGGGTGACGAAAATCCAATTTTTATATACTTTGTCTTTCGACAAAATCTTGCCTGCCAAGTAAAAAAATGGTAGGACATACCATATTTTTGCCGCAAGGAATTTTAGGGAAAAGGAGATTTGCTCGGAAGTGATGGTCGTCACGAGCATCCAGCCCAAATGGGCCAACATTAATAATGACACCGGATGTGTTATAAACCGGTAGGACATTTTTCGAAAATTAGACAGGAAGTACAGCACCGAGATACCAGCCAATACGAGCGTAATCGGCTCTGATGGCAAATCAATAGAACTGCTACCTATCGAATAATTAGCAGAAAAAGGAATAAAAAAGAACAGTAGGTAAAATAGCTTCGTAAAATCTAAAAAGACCAAATAGACCCCAATGACTAAGGCCGGGAGAAACATCAAAGCCGGCATTTCCAACAAGATAGAAGACCAGCCGCCAATCACAATAGTGGCCGCTAATAGCCACCAAAGGATAACCGCTCCTTGGCGTCCCGCTGCCGTGGTGACGTTAGGCATCAGTAATCCGTTTTACGTCTATTTTTCCTAAATTCTCAAACAATAAAGCCCCTAAAGTGCCAAAAATCAGCGCTACTAGTGTCGCTGCGATTACAAGGATGCTTCTTTTGGGTCGAGACTTTATTTTGGGTATCTCTCCTTTTTCCGCAAGGATGATTGTCGGAGAGTTGCTAGAAAAAACGGTTTTTAGTTGTCTCAATTTTTCGGTCTCTTCATCCAGTTGGCGTGTCAAGTTGGTATACTGTTCTTCCATCATTTCGATGGCTCCCATTCCTTCGCGGAGTAGTTTTATAGAAAAACGAGCTTTATTGTCAGTACCCAAGATAGACTGAAGTTGTTTTTCCAAGCCTGCGACACGTGCTGTAAGGACCTGCACGGTATCCGGCTGATTACCGGCACGCCTAAAAATAGCGAGTGACGCTTTTGTACCGGCTAGATTTATCTCTGTCTCAGCAGCCATTTTTGACAACAACTCTCCTTGTGATTGTAGGTCAAAGATATTGTATCGCTTACGCAAAATTTCTAAGCTATCTCCAAGTACCTTTAGCTCTATGGTCTTGTTGGTGATACTCCCCCGATAAGTAGACATTCGTTTTGTTTGGGCATACTTCAAGAATCCGAGTGTAATCTTGCCGATACGCTCTCTAGCAGCATTGGTCACTGCGGCTGCATATTCCGGCTCCTTATCTTCAAAAGACAGACTAATAGCATCAAACTTTGTCTTTAAGACATCAAATTTAGAACGGAATTTTTTCTCTAGTTTAAATTTTCTTTTGGGGGAATCAACAGTCATATCATAGTGCTCTGCCACATCAAAAGAATCGAGCAAATAATTGATCAGCTCTGCTGATGAAGCCACTGTCAATAGGCGATCATTATCAAAATCATCGCCATAGTACTTAGTCGCTTTGTTGGTCCTACCAAAAACCTGCTCCGGCTTATTCATATCGGTACTTGCCGCAAAAAAGACCGTGGTTGATTGGTAATAATTGGACAAGGTAAGCGATAGGATGATGCTGCCAATAGCGGTCAAAACCGTCAGACCGATTATCTTTTTTCTCCATTTCCATAAAACTCCAAGCACATCAATCAAGCTATCCTGTGAATCCATTTAATCTCATTTTTGAACCGCAAAGCTACACAAGCTGAGCGTTTATACCCAATGACTAACGGTTTTTCAGTAATTTTATTAAGCCTTTCGGCGAAAACAGACCTAATGCGACGGATATTGCCATCACCAAGATACCTGTTAGGACAAAAGATGTGACCCAAGGCCATCCTATTTGTTGGACACCGTAGGCCGCCAAAACGCCCACCACCGGTAGTCCTACAATCTGACCGACAAGCTTTAAGGATTGATTGAGGAGACCATACTGTGCCATCATGCCATATTGAACTAGAGTCACCAGCCATTGGCTAGTTGCTGCCACCGCTGCGGCCCCCAAGGCTCCATATCGGGGTATGAGTGTATAATTTAGCCCCAGATTGAGCAAGACCGTCACAAAGTAAAGGATGTTTAGCCGATTAATAGCTCCTGTGGCCAGCAATAGTACGCCATTGACGCTAGACCACAACAAAGCCAGTAGGGTAATCATCAAGACACCTAATACATCTGCCGAATAGGCATCTGCTTCATGGTACAAAGAAGTCATCACCCTAAAACGATACATCACCACCGGAATAACAATCGACAAGCCAACGACCCACATCAACTTAATGACAAATTCTGCCAGCTCTCCGACCGGCTCCTTTTCCTTGATAGCTCGTACAAACATCGGCAACAAAAAAGCGCTTATCAATAGCCCAAACATGGCGCCGGCATCCATTAGCCGAAAGGCGGATGCATAGATTCCTGTCTCGTGGTCAGATACCATTTGCGCAAGCAGCACGCTGTCTACTCGACCATAGATGGCCATCAACAAGCCAAGGAGGGCATAAGGGCCACTCTCCTTGATGATGACCAACAAAAACGGGACATTCAGTCGAATTCTAGGAATTTTGATTTGGCCACGCAAATAAATGATACTTGCCATCGCTGTCAACAATAATCCACCAAACTGCCCCCAAGCAAACCACTCCATATTAAAATTTTTCCGCAAGGAAGGCACCCATAGCATCGAGCCGATAATCAATATCATCAGGAATTTGTCCATCACAGAGAAGATGCTATCTACCCGATAATGCCCTAGGGCGGAGATATTGGAGCGGAGATAGTAAATCAATGCCACTAAAATCTGGTTAAGGCCTATTGCCAAGAGTACCCATCGGGAGACTTCCCAATAGCCTAAGTACCAGCCAAAAAACAAGAAAAATAGCATAAAAGCAAGCCCCAAAATCATTTTAAAAACCAATATGTTGGGCAGATATTTGGGTAGTAGCTGGCGATGCTGAGCGATGTGCTTGTTGTTAAAATTCTGAATACCAAAGTCGTTGATAATCTGAAAAAGATAGGCCAAATTGAGCATAGCAAAGTACGCTCCATAGGCTGTGGCGCCCACTAAGTTTTGGACTGTCACATCAATACCAAAGATAAAAAAGACCTTGATAAGGATATTGAGACCGACAACTAAGACAACATTGATTAAAAACTCCCGCTTCATATAGCCAACAAAGGTCTGCTTTATTTGGATAAGGAACAAATCAAGCGCTCACAACACAAAATATTACATATATAATCGTTTTTGTATCAACACATTGAAATAATTGTACAAATAATGGTGAAATTATTACCACTAAATGGTGGAAAATTTTACCTTTGCGATACATAACTCCTTTGTTTGGAGTATTTTATAAATAAAAACAAAGAAAATATGGGATTCTTCAAAAGACTTTTTGGTTCTGGTAAGAACGTAGTCAGCAAGGCTGTTGACAAGTTGGACGATGTCAAGGATGCTGTTGTTGATAATGCAGGTGATGCTTTAAAGAAAGCTGCCGATGTGGCGGGTGATATTAAAGACACCGTCGTCGATAAGACCGGCGACCTAGTGGAAGGTGCCGGTGATTTTGCTAGCAAAGCTAAAGATGTTGTTGTCGACAAAGCGGGTGACATCAAAGACTTCGCTGCTGACAAGCTGGAAGATGCCGGTGATCTGGCAGCAAAAGCCAAGGACGTGGTTGTCGACAAAGCGGGTGATGTAAAAGACTTTGCAGCTGATAAGCTACATGATGCCGGTGACCTGGCGGAAAAAGTAAAAGACACTGTTGTCGATAAAGCGGGCGATGTAAAAGACTTTGCGGCTGACAAGCTACACGATGCCGGCGACCTAGCGGGAAAAGCGAAGGACTTTGCGGCTGATAAGCTAGAAGATGCCGGTGACTTGGCAGCAAAAGCCAAGGATGCTGTTGTGGACAAAGCAGGTGACTTGGTCGATGGTGCCGGTGACTTAGCAGGAAAAGTAAAAGATGGTGCCGGAAGCGTTGTTAGTGGCGTTACGGATAAAGCCGGTGACTTGGTTGATGGTGCGGGTGACCTTGCGGGAAAAGCAAAGGATGCTGTAACCGATAACAAGCTATTTGACGAAGCCAAAGATGCATTAGGCTCCATCAAAGATTCTGTTTCTGAAAAGATTTACAAAGCCAAAGATGCTGTTGATGACATCATCGATGGTGGAGATGCTTAAACTACTACACCACTACTAAAAAAAGTGCTCCTGTGTTTCAGGAGCACTTTTTTTTTGCAATAAAGCGCGAATAATTGCCGGTGAATATCACTAACTAACTTAACTTTCGATAGTCCGAAGGTTTCCCGCTTCCCGCATATTTAAAGCAACAAAACCATCAGTCCATAGGCAAGCTTTTTTATCAAAGTATTGACAATAGTCAATAAATACTGGACTTCTTGGGTGCCGAAACTTGAGTTATTAATTCGCCACGGGGCGTGTACTTTGTGACCGATGGTTTTATTGGCATTGCCGATGAGTCTAGCAAAAAAAAGCCTGCTAGAAATAAATCTAACAGGCTATTGATTAACCACAAATTTCACGGAATATCACTAATTTGTCAAAATCATTGACAAGAACTATTTATTTTACAAACTTAGATACGCCAATGTTTAATCCTTTAGCATCGTAAAAATTCACGATATAAAGTCCTTTGCTCAAAGTCGAGACATCAATGGCTGAATACGGGTTAGCTACACGGAGAACTGTCTTACCCATCAAATCAGAGACAACTACTTTAGACGCCGGAGCATCCAACAAGAAGTTTAGCTCATCAAGAACGGGATTAGGAAAGACAGCCACGTGATTGACCGCAATACTTCTCAAGCCAACCAAGTTGGTGGCCATTTTGATATTATCAACTTCATAGCAAAACTCCCCTGCTTCGGCCGGATTAAAGGCCATTTTGATATACGATACGGTACCTTCAGCCGCAGATACGCTACCATCTTTAAAATCATAACACAGCTCCTGCCATTCGCCTTCGCCTGTATAATTGGCAGACATCGTCAACTGGTCTGAAATCATAATATCAGGGTTGTAAGGAGCAGGAATCATTACAAACTCATTGTTTGCATCTATTCCGCCAGCAACCGTAAACTTAACGGCTCCATTGTTAGTCGCACGATAATGAAAACATACCGTCGCTTCATCTTGGGTAAAATCAAAAGCAGCGCCTTGAGTCGTACCATCTTCTAAGGTATCCACAAACTCGAGACCAAATCCTGCCCATGCCGGAGCAGCCGGACTTTTACAAAATTGGAATACATGAGCCGACTCATTAGGAGCAGCAACATGTGGATTGTCGACCATCACCGCTGTTGGAGCAGGATCGCCTCCCCAAGCACCGTTATTAAGCTGAGAAGTAGCTTCTGTTTCCCAATCGGCAACAATTTGGAATTCTAATTCACCGCCACCGCCTCCGGTACCGGTACCTCCAGCAGACTCTTTCGTAAAGTGATCCACTTCATAACAAAGCTCTCCTGTCTCTACTGGATTAAAAGCCATTGTCAAAAAAGACACTGTACCCTCTGCAAAAGCACTTCCTGCAAATTCAAAGCACAACTCTTGCCATTCACCGGCTCCTGTGTAGTTAGCAGATTTAGTGATTTGGTCCGGAATCATAAGATCAGGATTGTAAGGAGCCACAATCATTACAAACTCATTGTTTGCATCTATTCCACCACCGGCAGTAAACTTAACTTGCCCGTTATTTGTAGCACGATACATAAAGCAAACCTTCGCTACTTCT
The DNA here is from genome assembly GCA_032361185.1 of Lepetodrilus ovalis. Classification (NCBI taxonomy): domain Eukaryota; kingdom Metazoa; phylum Mollusca; class Gastropoda; order Lepetellida; family Lepetodrilidae; genus Lepetodrilus; species Lepetodrilus ovalis. Next base: position 29,163 of record JAUTBQ010066653.1, read on the forward strand.
TGAGTGATATCAAAAGGAGTACCGTTGGTGGTACCATCTTCTAAGGTATCCACAAACTCGAGACCGAATCCTGCCCATGCCGGAGCCGCAGCTGTTTTGCAAAACTGCATCACTTTGGCGGATTCATTAGGAGCAGCGACATGTGGATTGTCGACAACTTCTAGGGTTGGTAGAGGGTCTCCTCCCCAGGTACCGTTACCGGTTTGAGAAGTAGCTTCTGTTTCCCAATCCAAAAAAAGCTCTTGGGCTTGTCCAACCGAAATAGCCCAGCCAAATACAAGCGCTAAAAGTAAAAATTTCTTCATAATGATTTTTTTTTGTGAAAGAATTATTCTTATGCAAATATAGGCATATTTTTTATGCAAAAAAATAGTTTTTATAGAATTTTATAAAAAAAAAGGCTTGATATTGGACTGTTTTGCTTACGCAAAAATGGAGTATTTACCCGTGTTTGCATGAACAAACGACTCCTATTTGTTACAATAATAAAAATATTAACTCCTGATTATCAGCGACTTATAAAACAATTAGCACTTATATTTGATATTTTGTGCAAATATTCGTTGTCACAAAAAATACAAACACCAATTGTCGGTTCTATTTTTTGCACAAAACACCCCTATCGGCTGAGCTTTCAAGCATCGTAATTAAGTGCTTTTTTTTACTTTTTTGCAAGGGCAGGAGCACAACCCTGCACGTCTAATTCAACTTGAAACAATCCACCACTTAACGGATAAGCTGCTACATCCACACCAGACAGACCTTCTCGGGCAGTCGTAATCAACAGCACGTTCATATTGGGGCCGCCAAAGGTGCAAGATGTTACCTGCGGACAAGGTATTTCTATTTTTCTAACAATACATCCTGACATCGGGTCAAAGCAAATCACTGAAAAACCACCCCACATCGCAATCCATAAATGTCCATTTTTATCAATGGTCATTCCGTCAGGTGCGCCCAATTCTTTTGGGATATAGAAGGCGACTCTTTTGTTGGATAACTCGCTATTTTCGTTAAAGTCAAAAGCAAAAACAGCTTGAGTCGAAGTATCGATGAAGTACATTGTCCGCTGATCAAGTGACCAAGCCAAGCCATTCGAAATCGTTGTACCTTTTATCCTTTCTTGTATTGTTTTGCTTGGCCCTATCCGATACAGGCTACCAAGATTTGGTTTTGCTTTTTTTTCCATCGTTCCAATCCAAAGATTACCGTACGGATCTGCTTTGCCATCGTTAAACCGAATGTTTGCTTGCGCAAAAGGGATGGTCACAAAAGGTGTTGTTTTTTTTGTATCTAATTCAATTTGAAGGATTCTATTTGTATCCGCTATAAAAAACTTTTTGTCCGATATTGAGACAATACAAGAAGGCTGTTGTCCTTGAAAAATAATACTATCTTTTTGCGCAAGCCAATCAAAAGCATGCACTTCGCCTTTTTGAATATCCACCCACATCAACAGCTGTGATTCTGCGACCCACAAAGGTCCTTCCCCCAATATGGCTTTGGCATCAAAAAATAAGCTTGCTTGAAATATTTCCATAAGCATTTCCGAAAGGGCTACGACTGCATCAAAGCAGATCGTCCACCGTCCATCAAAATTGTTGTCCCCGAAATAAAAGCAGCTCCATCCGACACCAAAAAAGCACATAACTCTCCGACTTCTTCTGCTGTTCCAATTTTCTTGACGGGATGTGCATCAATGGTTCGTTGGCGTTCTGCATCGGGATTCGGGAAACTATCAAACCATTTTTGGTTGCCTTTAGTATCAATAAATCCCGGAGCGACACCGACCGTCCGAATGGCAGGCCCCCACTCTATGGCCAGCGACTGCACCAAACCTTTGAGTGCAGTTTTCGCCACATTGTAGGGAAAACAACCGGGAATGGTATAGTTGCTATGATTAGATGTCATAATCAAAATGACTCCACTATTTTTTTCCAACCAAGGTTTGCACAACTTGCTGAGTGACCAGTGTGCTTTCAGATTTAAATTCATATTAAACTCCCATTGGTCGTCGGAGCAGTTTTCAGCACCTTCAAAAACATTTACACCGGCATTAGACACTAAAATATCAATCCCTCCAAACACATCAACCGTTTGCTGCACAAAAGCTTCCTGCTGAGAAGTCGAAGCAATGTTGACACTAGAATAAAAAGCCGGGACATCTGCTTCATCCATTAGTGTCATAAATTCTTTTGCACCGGCAGTATCTATCGGAGAGCGACCACACCCCGCAATCTTGCAACCTGCATGGGCCAAAATTTTGGCCACACCTTGGCCAACGCCGCTAGATACGCCGGTGATTAAAGCTACTTTTCCCTCAAGGTTAATAGTTAACATTGTTTTTATTTTAATTAAATATAAAAGCCGTCTCTGTGTTTCCTAATCCCTGGGTGTGCTGCCATTTCTGATTCCACTAAATCCACGCCCAAGCCTGGACGTTCACTTAATACCAATTGTCCATTTTGAACATCTATGGGATGATCTATCACTGTATCCCGCCAAGGTACATCTTTAAAAATAAACTCCTGCTTAAAAAAGTTAGGAATCGACGCACAAACATGGGCAGAAGCCAACGTAGACAATGGTCCATTGGGGTTATGCGGAGCGATCAAAACATTATAGGCTTCTGCCATGGTTGCCATTCTTTTCATTTCCGAAGGCCCACCGCATCTTGTGATGTCCGGCATAATAATATCACTAATGTGCTTTTCTAAAATTGGCCTAATACCGTGTCTTGTGTAATGCCGTTCGCCGACACAAATAGAGACTTCAGGGTCTATTCGATCTCGAAATGCTTTCAAAGTATCGGCACTCTCCGGCCCTGCCGGCTCTTCATACCAAGTAATATCTAAAACAGAAAGGCGCTTTGCCATCGCTACCGCAACTTTAAAATTTAGCATTGCATGCGTTTCAATCATTATATCCATGTCTTCACCTACTGCTTCTCTCACCGCTTTGCTTACTTCAAAAGCTCGGTTTTGTTCTGATTTTGTTAGCGACAAACTAGTATCTAAATCTTCGCCATAAAAATAATTTGTATGGGCAAAAGGGTCAAATTTTAACCCTGTAAAACCGGCTTTTTTTACATCCAATGCTTGTGCTGCATAGTCTGCTTCATTGTGTCCACCACCAGTAAACCAATAGTTGGCATAGAGCTGAATTTTTGTCCGAAAGGATCCGCCAAGTAATTCATACATAGGGACGCCAAGCTTCTTGCCCTTCAAATCCAAAAGGGCCATATCAATTCCGGATATCGCACACATGCTTGCGCCAAAAGGGCCGACCCAATTTAGATCCCGATATAATTTAGTCCAAATAAAATCTACTTTCATTGGATCCATTCCGATGATTCGTTGGCCCAGCTCTTTGGCGGCTGCTTCTACTATTTGGCTACCCGGCCAATTAGTGGCTTCCCCGACTCCTGTGACTCCGTCATCGGTATAGATTTTTAGGAGTGTCCAGTTATATTTGACCCCTTCGACAAGCCAAACTTTGACATCTGTTATTTTCATGTTACATTATTTGATATTTATTCCAAGCATCGACGGCACTCATTCCATTCTGAATGGCCTTCAATACTAACTTCTCACCTCTTGCTTTTTCAAAGGCTCGAATAAAAACTTCTTCTTCATGTTCTTTTGGCACCACACAAACACCATCAATATCACCGACAATAATATCACCCGGATTGATACGGACTCCATTCATTTCGATAGGCACTCTAAAGTCAATCACCTTGCCCCGTGGTGCCTGATCTTGAGCATATCGACCATAAGAAAAAACAGGAAAACCCAATGCCAAAATTCCATTGGTATCTCGTGAATACCCGTTGGCCACCGCACCCGCTGCACCCAAGGTCTTCGCTCTAGTCATCATCAATTCGCCAACCAAAGCATAATTGGGCGATGAACCTGAACAAATATAAATTTCATTTTTTTTCAAATCGTCTAGTGCTTCCAGCATCAAACCAAAGGGCTTTGCCATCAATGAATTCTGGCTATCCAAACTCAGCTCTTCAAAAGTATCTGCCTCCAAAACAGTCATTGCACGACCTATTAAAAACATACTATCTTCTAGCGGTTGAATTTGTGGTGGCAAAAACTGATGGAGTAGTTTCATCTTATCCATCGCATCTCCAACCACTGCTGTAAAGAGTTCCTCTCTTGCTTGCGCAAACAACTCTTCATCATTTTTCCAAAATTTATTCATCAGGAATTCTTTATTCTTTTAATTTATAATAGCAATACAATGGCCAAGCGTGTGCGTGTGCACAAAAAACAGGTTGGTAGCCAAAGTCATCCGTTTGGTCCGGTAGTCCTTCGCCAGGCATCAAGGAAGATTCGAAATTATCTGCTTGAGACCAATAAGAAGACCAATAATTAGGAAAGTTTTTCGCAAAATTATCATGCGTCATTCTTTGCAATAAACGCCAAGCTTCCGGCTTATCGAATTGTGCCACCCCCAAGACAACGGGACCATTTAACGCCCACCAAATGCCTCCATTTTCTCTTGACCCTTTTTCGTATTCTTCGGATTCAAATTCAGGTATTTCTTGTTGGCGGGCTCCAATTTTTTCTCCTTCGTACACCCGTTTTTTCATTTCAGAATACAGTGTTTCTTTTCGGGTCTTACTCAATCCAACAATCTGCAGGGTATATCCTTGCGGCTCTAAAAACATATTCTCCTCCCCATAAGGTTGGCCATTAAAATAAAGCCTCCTTGGAAAATTTCGCTCTCCAAGATCCTTCATGAAGGCGGTATTAATTTTCTCCCAATAAATTTCCATGCTTTTTATCAAACGCTCCAACCTAGGTGCCAGCTCTGCTAAATCTGGCTGGCGTTTTGCCTTATGCAGCTCTGGAATTAAATCACCCAAAATAGCAATAGCCATGGCTGAATTCATATGAGACTCTCCCGTATAAAGAACATTGTTATAAGGCTCTTTGACGACATGGTAAATAAAATCGTTCCAGTCCGCATTCAACAAGCGCACTAAACCATGCTCCCCTATGCCAACTTGGTCACGTAAAAATTTAAACTGAGCTTCGACATAATCCAAGATAGACGCATTGGGCATTTTGCGATATGGAAAAAACGCTGCTTCTTCCATCAGAAACGCATAATCCTTTGTCGTTTTGAAATACTCTGCCATAAACATGAACGAAAATAATTGTTGGTCACTGGTATAAAAATACCAAGAACTACTATACCCAAACCCCCACTCAATCAACCTTGCACGCCCTTGTGGCGTACACCTTTTCATCATGTACTTTAAGACTGATTTTGCCAAAGCAGGGTTGTAATGCGGCAAGGGCATCGCATGCTGAAAGTTATCTCTAACACTTGCGTGAATACCCAAGTCATACGCATAGGTTGTTCCTTGCGGAATTTTAGTCTCTTGATAAAATGCACTATATGTGGCCATTGCCTCTAGGTTATAGGCATTCCAAATCATTTCCCTTTGAAAGATTTCATCTGTTTCTGCCGGAAAGATTGGCAAAACATCTAACCAATCCTTTGCAAATTTGCTTATTTTCTTTCCTGCTGTGTCAAAATCATTAATAATATTAAAAATACCTTCTGCATCTGACTCGTGAGCATAACCAATAACAATTTTTAAAGTTTTTTCTTCATTGGGGTCCAGATTCAATTCAAATTCTGCCACTAAGTCGTTTAGCTTTCCGATCTTCGTCGTATATACCTTTGCATCGTCGGCTTGCAAAAACAGCTCTGGCGGATACCCATCATGCTGTGCCATCTCGGTGGGGTCAACTGGTATCAAAAATGGGTCTCTGGCATTGGCCTGTGTATGCACAATCGCTAATCCTTTATTCTTTTTCAACTCTACAATCTGTTCATAATGAATAACCCAATCCTTTTCTTTTAGGCGCTGCTGTTTCATTGGCACATAGTTGGCCGTAACAGATTCTTTATAGGTAAAACTTATTTTCTTGGATGTTGTATTTTTAATTGTGATTGTAATGAGAAACGCCGGTGTCCCATCATAGGGATTAATGGAAGGTTTTACCGCAAGGTTACGAGACAATACGATCCCATCCAGTGTGTATTCAAAATTCGCGAATCCACACCCAAAAGTTCGTTGACAATACCGGGGATTTGCCGCAAGGCCCTTCATTCCTGTAAGGAGATATTCTTTGGAAGAAGTATTCAGTGACAGGCTTGCCCAATTAGCACCGCTATTTGGATTTTCTCCTTGGTTTAGCCTTGCCCATTCTCTTTCCCCTGTGATAAGCTCAAATTCTCCACTGACGTGCGCGAACAAAGAAATTCGATAATTACCAAGCAAAAACCAGGGATCGGCCGGCAATTTTACCTTCCCGCCATTGGGATAGGTAGCTGCAAACGGCAGCTCTCCGATATATTTAAAACACGGCAAACCCACTGTGTCTTTTGCCCAAAAGCCTATATGATTGGATGTATCAGCCATTGCTTTCTGTTAAGTATAGTCACAAAATTAAGGTCGTTTTTTTCTTATTCTATGTTTCATATTTGCTAGTTTATCCTTTATATTTGCAATTATCAAATAAAATGGGACAAAAAGGCAAACAAAAAGCTTATCTTTCGGGTGGACGATGCTCGTCTCAGCGATTTAGAGATCCGGTCATTCATAAGATGTCTAAGTAACCGAATAATGCAAATAAACGATGAAAGCGCAATTCAACAAATTAAAAACTCCGCAGACTGGGGCTTTTTATATTAGAAAGGATATTTCTGATCAGTTCAATGACAAGTGGCATTTCCATGACATGCTAGAGCTCGTCTATATTATTCGGGGAAAAGGTGAGCGCTATATAGGAGATTCCATTGAGTCATTTCAAGATGGCGATGTTGTTTTGGTTGGTCGCAAATTACCCCATGTTTGGAAAAGTGATTTGCGTATAAAAGAATCAAACCACTCCGAGTGTGCAGCCATTGTCATTCAATTTCCTTTTGATTTTTTGGGTGCGGCTTTTTTAGAACTTCCAGAATCTTACCAGATAAGAACTTTGCTAACCAAAGCTCAGCGGGGCATTTCTTTTTCAGGTAGTATCAAGGTGTCGCTTGCGCAAAAAATAAAAAAACTTTTATTGTGCGAAGGCATGGAGCGACTAACTCAGTTTATCACCTTGCTTCATGATGCTGCTATCACCTCGAATTTCAACTATTTGGCTAGCCCCCATTTTATTGACACAATATATGAAAACGATCTTAAAATCAATAAGGCCTTTGAATACATCATGGAAAATTTTTCGCAAGAGATAAATCTAGAAACTATTTCTAAAGAAGTTGGCATGAACAAAACAGCGTTTTGTAGGTATTTTAAAAATAAAACTAAAAAGACTTTTTCTACTTTCTTAAATGAAGTGCGTATTGGTTATTCGTGCAAACTCATTCGAGAAGGCCAGCTAAATATTCAAAATACTATATATGTGAGCGGCTATAGTAGTCCATCCTATTTTTATAAAAATTTCAAAGAGATTATGGGCATTTCTCCTGTTGAGTATAAAAATTCATTACATTAACTCTTATGGTATAGTACACGCAGGCTAGAACGTGCAAGCCTACAGAAATCACTTAATTATTAATTCTTCTTTAACTAGATCTTCAGAGTTACCGCCCACCATAATCGTAAATCTTCCTGGCTCCACAACACGTTTCATATTTTCATTATAGAATTGTAATTCTTTTCGACCAATTTCAAAAGAAACTGTTTGAGTCTCCCCTGCTTCTAATGTAATACGCTGAAATCCTTTGAGTTCTTTTACGGGACGAATGACACTACTTACTTCATCTCGGATATACAATTGCACCACTTCATCACCGGCAACTTTGCCTGAGTTTTTCACATCTATACTTATTGAAATCATTTGGTCGGCTGTCGCCTTATCTGGTGTAATCTTTAAATTATCGTATAGGAAAGTCGTATAGGACAGGCCATATCCAAAAGGATACAAAGGTCCTTTTTTGCCAAACACATAAGCATACAAATGGGCAGTTGGTTGATGATTATAATAATACGGTAGCTGTCCTACGGATTGTGGAAAGGTAATCGGTAATTTGCCGCCGGGGTTTACATCACCAAAAATGGTATTAGCTACAGCGGCTCCGGTTTCTTCTCCCAAGTACCAACATTCTAAGATTGCGGAAGCCTTTTCATCTATCTCATTAATCGTCAAAGGTCGCCCATTGATCAACACGACAACTACGGGCTTTCCTGTTTTTAGAATCTCCATGACCATTTCATTTTGGCTTCCCAACAAATTCAAATCATCTCTATCACCCCTGTGATTATCTGACCAAGTTTCTCTTGTGGTGAATTCATTGCCGCCAACGACAACGATTGCTGCATCAGATTGGCTAACAATCTCTACGGCCTTTTGGATGGCCAATTTATCCTTTTGGGAATCATTCACTAAAGTACCGTTATGTTCTGGCTTCCACATTCCAATTTCATTTGTAATCCGACACCCTTGAGAATAATCTACAATGAACTTTCCTTTTCCGTACTTTTTGAGCCCATCTAAGATGCTAATTCCTAGTTTGTTATTCATCGAATAGGACCCAAATTGGAGCTCTGTCGCGTTAGGACCAATGACCGCTAATTTTTTAATTTTAGCTAAATTTAGAGGAAGCAAATTATTATCATTTTTCAATAATACAATTGCTTTTTCGGCTGTTTTTAATGCAAGGTTAATATGCTTTTTACTACGTGTCACCTTCCTAACACGTTTAGGATTGATGTATGGATTCTCAAACAACCCCAAATCAAATTTCAGCTTTAGCACTTTGGAGACGGCTCTATCTAGAGCGACACTACTCACTTTGCCGGCTTTCACCATAGCAGGCAGCTCTTGGAAACAATATTCCGGTTTAAAAATGGCTAAGTCAAAATCAACACCTGCTTCTAATGCTTTTTTTGCGGAAGCAGCCTTGTCTACTGTAATGTGGTGTAGCGCATGCATGTGGTTGATGGCATCTGCATCAGAAGATATCAACCCCGTAAACCCCCAATTATTTCGGAGCACTTCTGTTAGTAGTTTTTTGCTGCCCACTATTGGTGTTCCATCAATCTCATGATAGGACGCCATAATTGACTTTACTCCCGCTTCTTTGACGGCCATTTCAAAAGGCAAAAAGAAGTGTTCATATAAAGCATGCTTAGTCACTGCTGCGGGCGACCGGTTGGTTCCGTCTTGCGGCACGCTATGGGCCACAAAGTGCTTCACCATTGCTGCTACATGATTTTTGTCGATGGATGCGGCATTTCTTCCTTGAAGCCCATTGATTGCTGCAACGCCCATACTGCCGACAAGAAAAGGGTCTTCTCCGTAAGTTTCATCTACTCTTCCCCAACGTGGTTCTCGAGCTAACCCAACAACCGGGGTAAAAGCAATATTGGCTCCACGGGTTCTCATTTCTAAGGCGATTGCGGTAAAGACTTCTTCAATTAATTCCGTATCCCACGTACTAGCCATGGCTATTGCTTGTGGAAACATAGTTGTTTTGGGCGCAAGAACACCATGCAAGCCTTCTCCAAAAACAAAGGCAGGAATGCCCAATCGAGATTCTTCTATTAAAAATTTTTGGCTTGCATTGTAGATTTCAACCATCCGCTCTGCTTCCAAGTACTTGTCAAACCAAAGCAAGCCAATACCTTTATTAAGGTGTTCTTTCGCTATATCATTTTTAATATTACCTTGCTCGTCCCAAATAATATTTTTAGACATCATGAGCTGTGCGACCTTTTCTTCGACGGTCATTTGCGCAAGAAGTTCTTTTACTTTTGGATTTATCTCTGTTTCTATTTTTTTATTAGTGCTCACTTCTTTTGTAGGGTGACTCTTTATTGTCTTTCCACCAAAGCAGCCAAGTTGGAAAAATAAAATACTAAAGATAAATAGCTTGAACATCCCATTGATATTTTTCATTTTTCAACTATTTTTGTTTTCTACCCACTTGACGGGGGTACATAATTTTCTTAAATTTTCATTCGGTGTCTGCGAAGGAATTTCACATCCGGCACAAACCATCATAGGATTGCCAACACTTTTGTAGGTGCCTAACACATAATTTTCAATATCGCTAGGATTGCCATCTTTTACCGCTGACACCGGGTCAATATTTCCGGCAAGTATCACTGCTTCGCCTAAAACATCTCTGGCTTCTTTCATGTCTACCATATGATCCACATCCAGTATGTCAATACCTAGCGTTTTGATTCCCGGCAATAAATGAGTAATGTTTCCACAAATATGTAATCTCACATAAGCACCCATCCCATGGATGGCATCGACCAATTTTTTCTCCCTTGGCAAAATTAGATTTTCATAGACATCTGGCGAAATCTGACTACACACGGCATCACCAATACCGATTGTATCTGCTCCGGCATCAACTTGAGCTTGCGCAAATTCAATAGCTGTTTCTGTCACCTTATCCATTAATTCTATCATAAACTCCGGCTCCAACATCACGTCCATATAAAATTCTGTCAGGCCATACACATCGGCGGCTTCTGCTGCGGGCCCTTCCACCCAACCCATAATGGAATATTCACCTAAACATTTTTCTTTATACAAGCGAATGGCCTTTATTCTATCAAACATTCTTTCACTTACATAAGGGTCTGGTTTTTTAAGCGTCGAGATGTCCTTATTTTTTAGCGGAAGCGTCACACATCTTGGGACTCCATTTTCTACATATTTTATCTCGGCTCCAAATCCATGTGTCTCCCGATAAGGATCAGAAATCGCACTTAATTGATCAAAGCCAAAATCTTTTGCGCAAGCAATATTAGCTTCTACCAACACATTGTAATCCGAAGCAAACTTGCCGTAATTAGAGTCAATATACTCTGCGGCAAACTGCATCACGATTGGAATCCTTGCCAAGTGGTCCACAGGTTCTCTTTTGATGGTTTTGATGTATCTTTCTAAGCTATTCATTTTATGTTGTTTATTTTTTTGATTTTCTTTTCTTTTACCTAGGTGGTTAAAATCGCCCGTACTACCTTGCGATAAAAAGCAATATATCTTCTTTGTACTCAGGCCCTAACAGGTTGGCCTGTTTACCTTTTACTTCAATTATCTCCTTTGAAATAACGGTCAAATCTGCTGGGTTTATCCATTGCACTTTGTACGATCCATTCGGAATACTCAGCATGATTTTAGCTTTGTTACCACCTTCAAAATACAATGCATATTCTTTACCCACATTCACCATGGGGTGGACTTGTTCATTTCCATAATTCACAACAATGACCCCTTTATCTGGATTCAAATGCACAAAATCTAATTGGTTAAAAAATTTTAAAAGGTTAGCCAATTCATATTTTACAATTGGATCGTCGCATCCACTGTACCAGTCGCAAGAGAAGCCACTATTACCGGTTCCATCCTCGAAACCCACCTGAAAAGTATAGTCCAAATTATTGTACAATGCACCGCCATTAAAAATATACTTCCAGCCTTGAATTCGATACTGCGGTGTCGAAGGAGGCATTAACCCTGTCTCATTAAAGGAAAAAATCTTATTGACATTTGCATAGTTTAATCTTACAGACTCTGCATTCTTGTCATAATGATGATTAAATACAGAAATATTTTTAAAGTAAGTACTCATCTCTTTGGGTGGAATTATTTTTCCTTCGTTACAATAATCAACAGAGAGTATGTGCTGTTTGGGCAAGTGCCTTTCCGTGCTGACAATCCATTCAGATACACGCTGAATCCATTTTTTTGTACCTGTTGTAGTTGGGCTAGAAAACCCTGCATATGCTTGATTATCAAACCACGGCTCATTAGCAATATTAAAAAAGATATTATCAAATTGATTTGTTTCTTCTAATATTTTTTTCACATATTGTTCTTGGTGATAGAGCAATTTTCCAGATTCTAATACCATATATTGCTTAGCTCCAATGGAGTCTAAACCGTTGATATTATTTTTGAAATAAAACGGAGAATTTTCAATTGTATAACTTGCAAAAAACAAAACCATTTCTACGACTACACCGTGCTTCTCTGCACTTTTCAAAAAGTCATTGAGCCTTTGAAAGTAGGTTTTATTCCATTGATTAAGATCATACTTATTTCCGCCAAGCTTATAGCCTTTCACATTACTTCGCTCCCACGGGCAAATAAAGTTATCTCCGGGATTTAGGGTATTCCTTTTGATACAAAACGCACCATTGCCTTCCACATAGTCCCCTAAAAAAATACGCGTATGGTTTAGGCCAATATGTTGAAGTGCCGCCAAATATTTTTCATAATCAAAGCTTTGGTTGACAACGGCACCATAGTGTTCTCCTGAAGCTATCAAAATTGTCGGCTTCCCATTAAGGTTAAAATAATGAGCATTCTCTGCATTCACCGTGACTTGTGCCACAGAGCAAGAAGAAAAGAAGAGTGTAAGAAGAAAAAGGACCCGTTTCATTTAGTTATTTTTAGTATCTCAACTGATAGACACGCACGTAGTCAACTTCCATACGCTGTGGAAAAATAGTCTCATCAACGCCTTGTTGGCCGCCCCATCCACCGCCAACTGCGACATTAAGAATCATAAAGAAATTTTGGCTAAAAGGCCATTCATCCGTTGTTATATGTTCATTATTAAATGTGAAATACTTCTCACCATCTATCAAAATATCAATCTTATCATTCGTCCACTCGACTGAATAAATATGAAAATCATCAAAAGGATTGACTACGGTTTTGGTCGCACCTTTCTGGTTATGGTTGACATGATTATAAGCTTTTGTGTGGATGGTTCCATGAATTGTATTCGGCTGAAACCCTACATATTCCATTATGTCAATCTCTCCACATTTTGGCCATCCAACAGAGCTAATATTGTCACCTAACATCCAAATTGCAGGCCACATTCCCCGCCCTTTTGGTAGTTTTGCTTTGACTTCAATTTTTCCATATTTCCAAGAAACAATATTTCGAGTAATCAAGCTGGCAGAAGTATATTCTGCTGTATCACGATTGAACTTCCAATTGGAATCGTTGACAAAAGTAAAGGCTTCATTCACAATTTTTTCTTTATGTGCTTCTAGAACGAGCACACCATTTTCTACTCTTGCATTGCTAGGCTGGCTTGTATAATACTGCTCCTCTTCACCCCGAACAAAACCATGTTCATAGCCCCACTTAGTCTCATCGGGGCTTCCATCAACATCGAATTCATCTTGCCAAACCATTTTATATGTTTTTTCTTTGGTTGTAAAGTCAGGATTTTCCTTGTCATCTTTTTTACATTGTGAAAATCCTAGAAGGATCATAAAAGTAAATAGTGCAATCTTTTTCATGGTTGATTTTTTTAGTGTTCAAATTTATTCTTGGCTGTCCTACCAGTTAATATTACCAAAATCTTTTTTAGTTAATTTCTTGAAATTATCAATCCCGGCAGTATCTCCAACAGCCACCATCAGGGCTTCTAATTCGGACTTTAATTTTTTCACAATATCCACATGAGTGCCGCTATTGATTAAGTTATGTGTTTCATCCGGATCTTCTACCAAATCAAAAACTTCCCATAGATCTATGGTTTGATAATAATGAGCAATTTTGTATCTAGGTGTTCTCATCCCATAATGTGGTTGAACATGATGCCACAATGGCCATTCATAATAATGATAATAAGTCTTATTGCCCCACACCACTTCCATACTACCTTCCGCTATTTTCCTAAAACTTTTTCCTTGTACTTCATCAGGAGGGGTAATCCCTGCAAAATCAACCAAGGTGGGTGCAAAATCTACATTAGAAATCATATTTTGATTAATAGTTCCTCCTTTTATTTTTGCCGGATAGCGCATCAAAAAAGGCATTTTCATCGAGACATCTGAAATAAATCGTTTGTCAAATAAGCCATGATCACCCAAAAAAAATCCTTGGTCACCTGTATAGACGACTATCGTATTTTCTTCCAAGTTATTTCTTTTTAGAAAATCTAATACTCTTCCGACATTATCATCCACAGATTTTACGCAAGCCAAATAGTCTTTGATAAACCTTTGGTATTTCCACTTTCTAGCTTCTTCCATCGTTGTGCAGCCCTCCGGCATCCAAGCTTCACCCGGCTTACCACCATACATCTTCCAAGCCTGTAACTTCTTTCCATCCAAGTCTTTTGGAGGAGCGAGTTTCATGTCTCGTCTATTAAAAAAATCCATTGTCATCCATGTATCTCCCATTGTTTTCTCCCTACCGGCGTAGTCGTCACTAAAGGTCTTGGGGTAAGGCATCTCCGTATCAGGATACATATTTTCGTACTTCTTGTCAGGTGCCCAATACCGGTGCGGTGCTTTAAAATGTAGCAACAATGCAAAAGGCTTAGAAGTATTTTTTACGGTATCCAACCAAGCCAAAGCCGTGTTAGTTGTCACATTGGTGGCATACCCTTCCCTCTTAACCTCTGTTCCATTAAGGTTATAAACAGGGTTCCAATAATTCCCCTGCTGCCCTGGATTATCATGGAACATAAAAAAGTCAAATCCCTTTGGTGGTGGGCCTAGATGCCATTTTCCGATCATAGCCGTTGTGTATCCACTATCGTGTAATGCTTCTGGAAAAGTCCATTGGTCGGCATTAAAATGACCTCCTTTTCTATTTTTCACAAAACCATTCTCATGGCTATATTTTCCCGTAAGGATAGTTGCCCGACTGGGTCCACAGATCGCATTACCGCAATAAACGTTGTCAAAACGCATACCTTCATTGGCAATTTTGTCAATATTGGGCGTTGGGAAAAACCGGCTATAAATAGAATCATAAGCCGAAATAGCCTGTGTAGTGTGATCATCACTCATTATAAAAATAATATTCGGGCGAGATACTTTCTTCTGATTTCCTTCCCCTCCCCCCTTTGTCGAACAGGCGACAAAAGTCATTAGTATTAAAAATAAAACAAGAAAAGTATTTGGATACAGTTTTATCATGATCTCCTTTTATGATGAAGTTGTTACTGCGAACAAAAACCAATCGGCATGAGGAATCCACTGCTCCGGCCACCTCCAATTCATAGCTAAGTTATCTTTGTGTGCTTCCGGCAAAAAGGCGATATCAGTTTCGTCTTCCACCCCGGCAGTAATTCCACCTACATAGTTTCGGTTGTATTGGTTGATATATTTCGGATTATTCCTGCCGGCTCCTTCTAGCATGCACATATCGTATGGGTTCAATCCGAGCATCCAATTGATTTGGTTTTGGACAAAAGCGGGCACTTCTTTGGAGTAGCCTATCTGATTCGTCAAAACTGTCCCTCTATCTTTTACAATATTTGCTTTATCAGCACAGCTATAAATAGCTGTACTGACAAGCAAAATAACTGCAATATGAATATTTTTTAAGCTCATTATTTCTGTTCTAATACAACATTAATATCCCTCCGGAGTACTTGTACCCAATGTACACCAATAGCCACGCTCAGAATGTCTTCGATGGTACGTACTCCACCTGTTGTGTCAACTTTAATATCTGCATATTCGCCCAAGCCCTTTCTGAGTATCATATTGTCGTAGTATTATTTTTTTCCCACCAACATGGCTTCAATTTCTTCAAGAGATTTTCCTTTGGTTTCAGGTACTTTCCACAGCACAAACACAAGCCCTAACGCTGCAAAGACCCCAAAGATTAGAAAGGTTTTTGTATTACCAAGATTAGCCAATTCCCATGGAAAAATGAATTGAATCAAAAAACTAATCGCCGATGCGATCAACCCTACAAATGATATGGCCAAACCTCGAACTCTATTGGGAAACAATTCTGAAAACATCACCCACATGATGGGGCCAATAGACACCGCAAAAGATCCAACAAAAAGCAAGATGCTAAACAAAATCAGCAATGAGTTAATGTTCGTTGCGGCAGTAATTAAGGCTGATTCGTGCTCATTAAAGCTATCCTTACCTAGGATATCCGTTACGGCCGCCTTGTAGGTCAATTCATCATTAAAGGTTTTGCCAAAGAGTGGTGCTAATTGTGCCTGACTTAATTCTGTAGGCAGTTCTGTAGCCGTTTTTTTATTTAAAGTATATGTGGCTGCATTGAACCCATAGGCTAGTAGAAGCAACCCCAAAGTCATGCCTGCCAACCCAAATGAAAGCAAGGGTTTTCGACCTAGTTTGTCAATTAACAAAATAGCCACTACTGTGAACCCCAAGTTAGTCACCCCTACGAGTATTGCTTGGATAAAGGATGCGTCTGTACCTATTCCTGATTGTTCAAAAATCATCGGTGCATAGAAAAGGACGGCATTCATCCCCGTTATTTGCTGTATTATTGCCAGTCCAATTCCAATCGTCAAAACGAATCTCATTGCTGGTTTAAATAGTTCTTTTAGGGCTATTTTCTCTTTTTTCGCATCTCCAATAATACTTTTGTGGATTGCTTCCAGCTCATCTTTAGCATCTTTCTCATTGGTTATTTTTTGCATTATCTCAAACGCTTCATCTTCTCTTCCATTCATTGCTAGCCACCTAGGGCTTTCGGGCACACCAAACAATGCTAAGTAATAAAAAATTGCCGGGAGAATTTCAAGCCCCAACATCCAGCGCCAATTCCATTGTTCGAGATGCAACGATTGCACCCAGCCATAATTAGACTCCCCCAAATGCAGGATAAGATAGTTGGTAAAGAAAGCAACAGAAATGCCCAAAACAATATTCAACTGATTAAATGAAACCATCTGGCCTCTTATTTTGGCCGGCGCAATTTCTGCAATATACAAAGGCGCAAGAATCAAGGATGCGCCAACCCCAAATCCACCAATCATTCTTGCTATAACAAAAACCAAAAAGGACGTGGCCATCGCCGACCCAATAGCAGATATGGCAAAAACAATTGCGGTATATTTAAGCATCAGCTTTCTGCCGTACTTATCACTCAAAGGCCCTGCTAGCATCATAGCGACAGTAGCCGTGATAGTAAGAGAGCTAACAGCCCAGCCCAATTGGAGTTTAGTCAATTCGAATTCGGGTTCGATAAACTTGATTACCCCCGAAATCACGGATGCATCAAAGCCCATTAAAAAGCCACCAAAAGCGACTAAGAATGCTATTTTTATTGTCAATCGTTTTTTATTCTTCATCATTGTTGGATTGCTTAGTTAGTTTTTTGATAAACCCGGACATAGTCTACGACCATTTTTTGTGGAAATATACTATCATCTATTCCTTTTTGTCCTCCCCAGCCACCACCTACGGCGACGTTTAGTTTTATGTGAAAAGGCTTATCAAAAGGCCATTCGTCTGTTGTTTTATGCTCATTCTCAATATGATTATAAACCACGCCATCGAGTAAGATATCGATTTTATCCCTTGTCCATACTAAAGAATAAATATGATATTCGCCAAATAAGTCTTCGACTTTGGTGCTTTTTCCTTTTTGTGTTTTAAGTATGTGGTTATACGCCTTAGTATGTATCGTACCATGTACAACACCGGGGTCATAACCTACATGCTCCATGATATCAATTTCACCACAAGCTGGCCAAGGAATTTTTCCCCAGTCTTTGTTCAACATCCAAAAGGCTGGCCACGTTCCTCTACCCTTTGGCAATTTTGCTCTGATATCAATTTTGGCATATTTCCACTCGACTACCCCCCTAGTTGTCAAACTCGCAGAAGTATAGTGCGCTGTATCAATCTCATCCACATAACTAGGCCTTTCAAAAAATGGAGGAGTTTCATTTTTAATATCTTCTTTATGTACTTCAATAATCAGATTCCCATTTTCAACACGCGCATTACTCAGTCTATCTGTGTAATATTGCTCTTCTTTTGCTCTTATAAATCCATACTCATAAGCCCAGTTTGCAGGATCAGGCTTTCCAACATTATTAAACTCATCTGACCAGACTAATTGGTATCCGTCAGTACTCGTCTTTAGCTTAGCTGTTTTTGGTGTGCATGAGGCTAGTAAAAACATACTAACGAAAGCAACGACTGTAAAAATTGAATAGTTCATTTTGTCTTGATTTATTTGTGTGCTAATCGGTTTTGGCTTGTAAAGTACTCAAGCATATAGCCCTTCATTATTTCAATTTGTTTTTGGTATCTTTTATCATCAATTAGATTTTTTCTCTCGAGTGGATCTTTTTGGTAATCGTAAAACTCTGCTGCTAAGACTTGCTCTTTAGCATATTTGGAGTCTTTATTTTTAAACATATCTTTGACCCATTCCGTATATCGAAAATGTACCGTCCGGATAGAATAACCCATTAGCTCAACACCGTCTCTATTTGTTCGATGATACTGAGTCATCGCAAAATTCTTAACCTTAGCGGTACCATCTTTGAGAATAGGAACCAAGCTCGCCCCGCCCATTTTGTATGGATTCTCCACGCCAACCAAATCACATAGTGTTGGATAAATATCAACCAACTCGGATGGAGATACTGTCACATTGTTTGCTTTAAAATTTGGAGCAGAAATAATCAGCGGTGTACTTGTGGATATTTCCAAATCTGTAAATTTGTTCCACATCATATGGTCTCCCAAGTGATAGCCATGGTCTCCCCAAAGCACAACAATGGTATTGTCTCTTATGCCCAAAGCATCTAACTCTTTCAATAATCGTCCGACCTGATTGTCAGCATGAGAGATACAGGCATAATAGCCATGCTTCAATTCTTTTTGCATATCTACCGGAAGTGGCTTATTGGTATTGGGGACTGGTGCATACCCACTCCTCAGCTCCCAAGAAGGCTGAAAATGCCAAGCTGGTATGCTTTGGGGAAATTCCTGAACTTCTGCTATCTTAATAGCTTCTCTCTTGTACAAGTCCCAATATTTTTTGGGCGCTACAAATGGTAGATGCGGTTTTTTAATCCCTACTGCCAAAAAAAACGGTTTGTTACCCGCCGCCATTTGCTTCATCAACAGCAAGCCTTCGTCAACAATTTTAGCATCCAAAAAATCTGACTCCGGTTGATCAGGGGCTTCAAAAGGAACATTCTTTTTATGCTCATTACTAGCCCCTCCAAAGCGATTCGTTTTATTATGCACCAACCATCGTGTTCCTTTTGGCTTAACAAAAGGAATACTCCAAGACAAATCATCCCTCAAACTATCTACGGTACTGCCATCATAAACTTTTCCACTACCGGCTGTTTCATATCCAAATCTTCTGAGATGTTCCGGTAGAGACACCATTTGGGGATTTGCTTCTCTTACTTGCGTAAAAAGTTCCCAAATATTTCCATCATCTGGTCTCAACCCAGAAAGGACACTTGCCCGAGACGGACCACATAGGGCTTGTTGGCAGTGATTATTTCTAAAAACAGTTCCTTGGGTTGCTAGTTTATCAATTTGGGGGGATTTAATTTGTTTATTTCCGTAACACCCTAATGTTGTATTCAGGTCGTCTACAGCAATAAACAGGATATTAGGTTTTTGGGCAGTTATTTTCCCTACTTCTTTCGTTTTGGATTGTGGCCCACATCCGAAAGTAAAACCTAAAACAGCCAGGATGATGAAGTATTTTTTCATTCTATAAAAAATTTTCATTATTTCGTTTTATTACCCATTCCTTTCTCTTAAACTGAAAAAGCAATGGCCATGAGTGGACATGGGCACAATAAGTTGGAAAGTTCATATATTCACTTCCATTATTGCTGACCAAGCCTGGATATTTGGCAAGGCTTGAGCTTATCGTATCCGCGCCGGTCCACTGTCCCGGCCAATATTCCGGATAGTTTTTTGCAAAGTTATCAAAGCTCATTCTTTCGATTGCCTTATCGGCTTTCGCCAAATTGACATGCAGTAAGCCAAGGGCATACATCCCCTGCACATACTGCCATATTCCTCCGTTTTCGTGAGTCCCGACTTCAAAAGTATCACTAACCTTGTGTTCGGACGTTCGAAGACCCAATACTTCTTCAGCACCCAACCGAATCTCAGCCTGCTCTGCAATACGCTGCCTTTGGCCCAAGGGTATATCCTCAATCATCAAAGTATAAAGTTGGGATTCAATATGCATCTGCTTTTCGCCCATTGACAATGATTCATCGTAATAAGCTCTTCTGGCAAAACTACGGCCACCCAAATCACTAATGAAGGCATTCAATTGTTTTTCTCTATACAAATTGATTCTATCTATCAAACCATCCAATTGTTTTTTCTCCTCACTTAGCGAAGGCTCTCGACTTGCTATCTTTAATTGTTTGGCCAGCTTTTGAAGGACAACAATTGCCATGGAAGTATTATAATGTGATTCTGCTGTTGGGTAATAAATCGTTATAGGCTGCTCATTCCAAATCTGATCGTTCCAGTCTGCATTGAGCATTTTTACCAAGCCATGTGGCCCTGTACCAATTTCGTCATTCAAATAGTCAAAGGCAATAATTAATTTTTCTATAACCGAGCCGTCATAATTAATTCTTTTTGGGTAGTAAGCTGTTCTCTCTTCCAAGAAGGAATAATCATTTGACTTTTCTAAGTATTCAGCTACGGCCCAAAACAAGTGCAATTGCAGGTCACTTGGGTTCCATAAGTTAGGTACAGCATATCCAAAGCCATTTACATTATAATGAAAATATCCGTTTGGATTCATTTCTTTTAATACAAACCGTATGATAGACTTTGAAAGCTTTGGATTAAAATAATTAGCCGCTAAAGAATAATGCAAATGGTCTCTAGCCACAGCATTTAGCCCCCAAATATAGTCATAGGTCATTCCTTGCGGAATAAAAGTTTCATCAAAATAAGAATTGTATTTTGCGGAAGCTTCTAAAACATACGTATTCCAATACTGCTCCCGCCTGATTACCTCATCAGATTGATCCGAGTAATCCGGCAGAACATCCTTCCAAGCACTTCGAAACTTTCGATTATCTCGACCAGCTTCAAATAATGATGCCGCCAATGCTTCAATCTCCTTTGTTTCATTAACGAATCCGACTACAAAAGAAACAACATTCGATTCTCCCGGATTCAAATTAAATTCGTTTTTTGCCGCAAGGCTATTATTACTATTACTTCCGTAAAAAGTTTCTCCTTGACCTTTTACAAAAAGAATGGGTGGATAAAAATCGTAAGTTGAAGCCTTTTCTTTGCTGACCTTTAGGATTGTCTTATCCGTTTTGGGAACAAACTTAGAAATCATAGCTGAGTCCAATTGTACAATCTGGCTGTCATATTGAATTCTGGCTTCGTTGACCATTTGGTAGTTAGCCAAAACTGATTCTTCACAAGCAATGTGCTTCGTTGTTTGGCTATTATTTGTAAATTTAATGGTTATCAAAGCAGCTGCAGCTCCATGATTTATTTTTATTGAAGGAGAAATCGCGATGGTTCTTTCACATAATATTCCTCCACCTATATTCATTTTAAAATATGCAAATCCAGTCCCAAATATTTTTTCGGCTTGACGAGCAGATGAAGAGTCTAATCCTGTAATAATATTTTTTTTCCCATCAATAAAAACGACAGATTTAGACGGAGCGTTATCCACAAAAGGGACATTCAATCGGCCCCAAGCCCTATGCAATGTAAACAAGTCATAAGTACCGGCCGTATGGACAAAACAAGTAATCGCATAATTTCCTAACAAAAACCAAGGGTCTTTTGGGTAAGAAATATCCTTGCCGTCTTTGGCTTTCGCTAAAAACGGGATACTTCCCGTATAGACGTAAGTTGGTAAGCCGACCTCATCTTTCGCCCAATAACCAATTAAAGATTTACTTTGGTTTTTCATTATTTTTATTCATCCAAGCATTCTCTTTCCGCGAGAATATGGTGTATTTATTTTTTAAAAGAAATGGTGCTCCCTCCAACTGTTAGAAAGTAGATACCATTTTTGAGATTCAAGAAACCAATAGGAATATTTATCTTAGAAGAGCCTTGACTATTCAATTCCAAGTTTGATTGGAATAGTTTGCGACCTTTTACAT
Source organism: Lepetodrilus ovalis (assembly GCA_032361185.1). NCBI lineage: Eukaryota > Metazoa > Mollusca > Gastropoda > Lepetellida > Lepetodrilidae > Lepetodrilus > Lepetodrilus ovalis. The sequence continues at coordinate 51,063 of JAUTBQ010066653.1, forward strand.
CGGCAATAAAATAATTCACATTTTTTTGATTGCTTTTCGTTCTCACTGTTAGTCCCAAAACATCTTGCACTGGATTTGGGCTAATCACCAATTGATATTTATTGGCTTCAAAGCTAGGTGTTGCAACGATATCTGGGTCATAAACCCGCACGTAATCAATCAGCATCTCTCCCGGTAGTTGGCTGTTATTTGGATTCTGGTTTCCGGCCCATCCGCCCATTTGCAAAGACAATATGATGTAAACTGGAATACTTCCGACGCGGCTATTTGTGTAAGTCCAAGTCTTATTTCCGTCGACATAAAACTCGACTTCCCCTTGTTTCCATAGCATTCCATAGACATGATACCCGTCAGAAGTAGGCTCTAGGGTTTGCTTTTCAGATTCCACTTTTTGGTGATCAGCACCATAGCCGTCCCAGTGCATTGCATGCTGCGTTCGATCAGCACCCCAGACACCCAAAGACTCCATAATATCAAATTCCATAGCACCATTATAGGTAGATGATGTCTGCTCCCAAGGCTCACTCACTCTCATATATTTTTTTGAACCAAAATTAGTATTGGTAGACGTCCCTGCTTTTACGTAAGTATCATCAGATGGAAGTAAAATCGCGCCATCAATATCCAAATACGGTCGATCGGCTTCATTAATTGCTTCTTTGGTTGCAAACTCGACGACACTTGCTCTCATAAACTGATCAATAAGAGCAAAGCCGGCATTACTATTTGTGGCAATTTGAGCGTTGATATAGTCGCTCACATCAACCGATATAAACTCCCCTTTGACCAAGTCGCTGGTCAAACTGGCATCACCGGAGCCTGTTAATTGCTGAATCCAGACCGGATCAAAAGCAGGTCTATTGCCCCATTTAATGTCATTCTCGCTCCACGCAAGGTTTAATAATTTGTGAATTGAGACATTTTTAGTCCCACTATCTTCCATTTCTACAATTTTGATTTTAAGGATAGCCGTTGTAATAGGTTGAGAAATGTTACTTAAATCGAATTTAATATAACTTTCTTGATTTAGATTAGGATTGCCATAATTACCTCTATCAGGCATCAACCAAAACGCCGGCCAAAGGCCTTTGATCGCGTCATATTTAATTCGGGCTTCGAGATAGCCATATTTAATTCTAAAATTTTGAAAAGTGGATATTTCACCGGCAGAATATTGATATGTTTTTCCTCCAAAAATTATAGGAGTATGTTTTCCTAATATTTTCAGGTTGCCATCACCAACGGATATATTTCTACCTGAGTTGCCGGCAATCCCTGAGCTTCCAAGCCAATGTAATCCTAATTTCCATTTGGAAGCATCTAATGTAGTATTATCAAAATTATCTTCAAAAACCTTCCCCCAATTTTGGGCTTCGGGCGGTATTTGCGCAAGCACAAAACTGGTAAAGAAGCAAAACAAAAGACTAAAAAACTGTTTCATTGATGCGATTGAATTAACAAATAAAAAAAAGGGAACCCTTTACGTAGGTAAAGGATTCCCTGATATTGATCGCTTTTACCAACCCGGTGTCTGTGTCAACACATTATTTGAGAGTCTAATTTGGCTCTCAGGAATTGGCAATACTCCTTTCGTCTCAGGTCTGTACTTTCCTACAAACTGAGCTGCTGTACCTGAATTATTAACCGGGATATTAACAGCCGTAAGAGCCTGTTCAACAGTGCCCCAGCGCAACAAATCATAATAACGCAAGCCTTCAAAGCAAAGCTCATGGCGGCGCTCCTTTCGAATATTCTCTTCGTTTGCGGTAACCGATGCTAGGCCGGATCTCGAGCGTACGGCATCAAGATTTGTCTGAGCATCCACTCCAAGCTCTGCAGCCATCAATAGGACATCTGCGAATCTAATCAGCACTTGGTCGGCTGTATTCCAGAGAATAAAATGCTTTTGGCCTCCGTAAAGGTTATAAAACATTCCGGTAACACCGGCACCGGCATCATACTGTATGTTTGCATACTTTTTATTCCACATACCTGTTTCATGAAACCCTTTGTCCCCTTGGTAAGCAGAGGCATCCTCATCAGGCTCATCTAATTTAAGGATAGAACCTTTTTGGCGTTTATCCGCGCTATCAAAGCTCTCCCAAAGCTGTGGGTTGACAGAGCCCCAGCCCCATCCTTGTCCAAAAGGTGCAAGAGAATTACCTCTCACTCCAAAGAATAACCCAAGTTGGTTGACATAAGATCTACCCGCCGGACTCCAACTAGAGAAGGCTGCATATTTAACTGCAAAAACAATTTCTGAATTTTCTTCACCTTCCCAAGCCAAGCCTTCATTAGCCGCATAGGTATAACCAAAGTCGCCGGTATAAGAATACGGCCAAATATTTCGCTGATCGCTAACAAGGGCGTGACCACTGTTATCAATCATGTCCTTAATCCAAGTTTTTACTTCTTCCTTGGAGATTGATCCGCCACCACTTAATGGCAGTACATCTGTCCCTTTGTTAAGGATATTGGTACTATAACCGGTATAAAAGAGATAAACTCTCGCCATTAGCGCTTCAGCCACCCATACATTAGCATGTCCTGCACGATTTGCTGACAGGGCTGTTACGGAAGTTTTTGGCATCACATCAATAGCCAGTTTCAAGTCTGAAGCAATCAAAGCATACACATCTTCAATCGGCGAACGAGGCTGATTAGAGTCTCCTTCCGGATCGGTAATAATCGGTACTTCGCCAAACATTTGGGACAACTTAAAGTAAAAATAAGCTCTCATAAAGTGAGCTTCACCCCATGCTTGATTTTTAGCATCTAGATCGGCACCATAATCCGCTTGATCAAATCGCTTAATCAAATAGTTGGCTCTAAAGATTCCTTTGTAATAGGCAGTCCAAACACCAAGATAGCTATCTTCTGTTGGGTCTTCCCAGTTTTCTACATTCTTAATCCATTGGTCGTCTGGACCACCACCTGCTAACATATCATCTGAAAGGATATTCGAAATAATGTCCGGTTCTGTTTTTAAGTTAGAACCCGGTAAAGGAATAAAGAAAGCATTATACACACCGGCAAGAGCAGCATCAATCTGCTCCGGAGTAGAATAATAGCTATCTAAATCATCCTCCTTAAGGTTTTCTGTTTTCAAAAACTCCTCTCCACAACTGGTAAAGAGAACAATAATCGCTAGCAATGCTAGATTTAATATTTTTTTCATTTCTTTAATTTTTTTGTTTGACTAGACTAAAAGGTTACACTCAATCCTAACAAATAGGTTCTTGAAGAAGGGTACAATCCAAGATCAATACCTGACGCCCAAGAATAGCCATTTGGTCCATAACCAACTTCCGGATCCATTCCTGAATATTTGGTAAAGGTTGCTAGGTTATTGACGGTACCGTAAATTTTCAAATTATTGACACGGTACTTGCTGAGTATCTTACCCAAATTATACCCAATTGTCAAATTGCTAATTCTCATATAGTCTGAGCTATGCAAATATAAATCAGAAATATATTGTGTATTTCTATGTGCTTGCGAGCTCAAAATAGGCATCGTGGAAGATGTCCCTTCACCGTGCCAACGCTCTAGCACATCGGATGTATAATTTTCCAATGGACTATCCGCAAAAGAACGATAAGACTTCATAATCTTTCCACCTGCCTGACCGGTCAATGTAGTATTAACAAAAATACCTTTGTACTCTGCATTCAGTTGCAAACCAAAAATATACTTCGGTGCGGGACTGCCCAAATCAATTTTATCATCATCGTCGATGATACCGTCTTGGTTTTGGTCAACAAACCTAACATCACCCGGCTTTAAGTCGTCAAAATACGGCTGTCCGGCAGTTCCGTTTGCATCAGTCGTCGCGTTAGAAGGAACGGTATATCCATCAACATCTCCCTGATTTTGTAGAATTCCAGCGGTCTCGTACCCCCAGAAGTATCCAATAGGATGTCCTACTTCAGCTCTAAACATTTCGGCAGTACCTTGACTTAAGACATCTGTTCCTCCATGAATAACCTTCTCTTCGTTTCCTATTTCTATCACTTCGTTGCTATTTTTAGCAAGGCTGGCCATTGCCCCCCAAGTAAAGGCACCTTCGCGGTCTCTCCATCCAAGAGCGACCTCAATTCCTTTATTAACAACAGAACCTGCATTAATCTCGGATGTTGGCGCACCATCTGTTGCTAAGTTAGCTGCATCAACTAACCAATCCTTGGTTGTTTTTTTATACCAGTCAAAATTAAACTGTAATTGAGAGTTATAAAAATAAGCATCAAGGCCCAAATCTGTTTGCTCTGATGTCTCCCAAGATGTTTCAAAATTAGGAACTCTAGCCGGATATCCTACTGGAGTTTGGACGGTATTATCGTCACCAAAATAATAAGCACCTTGACTGCTTATACTGGAGCTATACCCAAAAATATCGCCCACAAAGTGGTTACCATTTTGGCCCCAGCTAGCACGTAACTTCAAGAAATCCAACACTTTAACATCCTTTAGGAAGCTTTCGCTAGAGACAACCCAACCTGCTGCGACAGAAGGAAATACACCCCATCTGTGATCTGGATGAAAGTTAGAAGATCCATCCGCTCTCAATACTGCTGTCAACAAATACTTCTCTTTGTAATCGTATGAAACTCTTCCAAAATAAGATAAAACAGCTCCTCCGTTTTGGGCAGCATTATCAAAACCTTTTAAGCTTATTGTGGTCACATCCTGTAATAGGACGTTATCCAAATAAGCTTTATCGGGGTCATTAAACTTACTACCGGTATTACTTCCACCTAACGACAAAGACAATCTAGGCTTTGTCATCTCATGACCCAAAAGGCCGGTAATTTTAGAATTTTTTAAGCTCTTGGTGTAGGATAAGCTATTAGACCAAACCCAAGAACTCCCTTGCCATACATTCTGACTAACTTTATCTTTGGCACGGCTATTTAAGTTACCAAGTTCATATTGGGGAACCCAAGAGCGACTATTTCCAAACCAAGAATTAAGACCATAGCTTGTACGAAGCGTCAAGTTAGCGACAGGCTCTACTTCTAAGTAGATATTGCCAACCATTGTGTTATTTGTGCCCCAATTATTATTTCTTTCATAATCCATGATGGCCACATGATTTGGCAACCCTTCCGCATAAGCATCATAGGTCTTTGTATATTCACCATCGGTTAAAACGGGCATAAAAGGACTAGATACTAAAGCACGGTGTACATCATTCCAATAAATACCACCATCCGCTACTTTCTTGTTTTTTGAGTTGGTATAGGTGATGTTTTCGCCTAACTTTATTAGAGACCTGTCTTGAATTTTGGCAAGGACGAACTCTGTATTTAAGCGTAGGGTTAATCGATCGAGCCCGGCACCAATTAAGTCGCCACCAATGACACCGGTTCTGTGATATTTGGATGCTCCAAAAGAGTAAATAATATCTTTTGACCCACCGGCAATATTAAGTGCATAGTTTGATACAGGTGCATTATCTGTTGTAATTTCATCAAACCAATTGGTTCCTTCCCAACCTCCTTGGACACGATCCCAAGTCGGCACTGTAGCCGCAAAGTCTTTTGGATCCAAGCCATCATTTACTCTAGCTTCATTAATAATATCAGCATATTGCTGTGCGTTGAGCAAGTTTGGTTTTTTATAAACATTCTGCATACCAAAGTATGTATCAAAAGTAATGACCGGTTTTTGGTCACCCTTTTTGCCTTTTTTTGTTGTAATTAATACAACGCCATTGGCTGCTCTAGAGCCATAGATTGCACTAGATGCTGCATCTTTTAATACATCAATGGATTCGATATCGGAAGGGTTTAGGTAATCAATATTACCTACATAAACGCCGTCAACGACATACAATGGATCTGCATTTCCGACAGTTCCTGTACCCCGGATATAGACTTTTGTACCTGCTCCAGGCTGTCCATTTTTTCGAGTAATACTGACACCGGGGCTTATCCCTTGCAAGGCTTCCATAGCGGTACTTGGCGCTAGTTCTGCAACTTTTTCCCCCTTCATATTTAGGTTAGCACCGGTCGATAATTTTTTCTTAACGTGACCATAACCAACCACAACGATGTCATCGAGTAACAAAGAATTTTCACGCATCACGACATCAAGTATGTTTGATGCGGTTACGGTTACTTCTTGATCTTGCATTCCAATGTAGGAAAATTTTAGTACATCGCCTTCAATAGCACTGATGCTATACCGACCATCCACATCAGTGGTTGTACCCTTGTCGGTACCAACAATCATGACGGTTACACCGATTAAAGGCTCCCCTGTTTCGTCGGTTATCGTACCAGAAACAATGCCATTTTGGGCTTGACTTTTTGCCGTGTGTACATAGCTAGAAGCATGTACTTCGAGTGAACCAAACAGTGCTAAAATAAGCACTAAATGAATCACAAGAGTCGACCTTGAAAATAGCCGAACACCTAAGTAGAGTTTGTTCATTATTAGTTAATTTAAAAGGTTAAAAATCAACCTAAATCATGCAAAAAAACAAAGAAATAAACAACATATTCTGCAACATTATAGGATAAATAAATCCTACAAAATTATACAACACTGGCTGCCCAATCGTTGCAAAATGAACGAAAAGTCCTATGTTTTATTGAGCATTTAGTCACCTAATTGCACAATTCAAGCAATACTTGTCAGAGCATGCAAGTTATGATATTTTGTTGACTTTTGCATGCAAAAAATCGGTTTTTTTTCTTAAATTTGCACAGATTCAATCATTTGTTCTGAATACAAATAAAAAACCTAAAAATGAAGAGATTTTTACTCACATTTTCCACACTTTTACTGTTGTTTTCTTGCAAAACAACGACACACCTTTCGTCACCTCCAAAAAGCCGTATTGACCAGCGAGTAGACTCGCTACTTTCCGTCATGACACTCCGTGAAAAAATTGGACAAATGAACCAATATAACGGCTTTTGGAAATTTACAGGACCGGCACCTAAAGAAGGAGATAATGCCACCGAAAAATACAAACACCTCGAACAAGGCCTTGTCGGCTCCATGCTCAATGTGCGTGGCACCAAAGATGTTCGGGCGGTACAAAAAATAGCCGTTGAAAAATCCAGACTTGGTATTCCGCTGATATTTGGCTTTGATGTTATCCATGGATACAAGACAATAAGCCCGATTCCTCTTGCCGAAGCTGCTAGCTGGGATATGGATGCGATTAGAATCTCTGCTGAAGTAGCCGCGGCCGAAGCTGCAGCTAGCGGAATCAATTGGGTTTTTGCACCGATGATGGACATCTCTAGAGATGCTCGCTGGGGACGTGTCATGGAAGGTGGCGGAGAAGACCCTTTCCTTGGGAGCAAAATTGCAGCAGCAAGAGTAACGGGTTTTCAAGGCAAAGACTTATCAAGCACCCATACTGTTGCTGCTTGCGCAAAACACTTTGCAGCTTATGGTTTTGCGGAAGCAGGTAGAGAATACAACACCGTCAATATTAGCCGAGCTACACTTTTTAATATTGTTTTGCCTCCTTTTGAAGCTGCTGTAAAAGCAGATGTCAAAACCTTCATGAATTCTTTTAATGAACTCAATGGCATCCCGGCCACCGGAAATACTTTCCTACAGAGAGACATCCTAAAAAAGGAATGGGGGTTCAAAGGGTTTATCGTATCAGACTGGAGTTCAATTTCTGAAATGATCCAACACGGATATGCCAAAGATAAAAAAGATGCTACTCGTATTGCCGTCAATGCCGGGTCTGACATGGATATGGAAGCCTATTCTTATATTAAATATTTAGAAGAACTTGTCAAAGAAGGAAAAGTTAAAGAATCATTAATTGATGATGCGGCTCGAAGAATTCTAAAAGTCAAATATGAACTAGGGCTTTTTGACGACCCATACAAATATTGCAACTCGGAAAGAGAAAAAGAAGTCATCGGGAGCAAAAAAAACAACGACCTTGCTTTAGACATGGCCAAAAAATCAATTGTGCTATTAAAAAATGATGCTACTAATAATGGGAAAAAATTACTACCTCTAAAAAAGAATGGTCTTAATATTTCTTTAATCGGTACACTTGCAAACGACAATGACAGCCCACTGGGTAGCTGGCGAACCGGTGCTGATCTAAACTCTGCCGTTACGGTACTAGAAGCCATGAAAAAATATTCTAATAAAATCACCTATGAGAAAGGCGCTGCACTTACAATCGGCGAATCTGTTTTTGTCAATGAACTCACAATTAACACAACTGACAAGAGTGGTTTTGATGCTGCTATTGCTTCCGCAAAAAAAGCCGACGTGGTGGTCATGGTATTGGGAGAGCATGGCCTTCAAACCGGAGAAGCACGAAGCAGAACAAACCTTGACATCCCCGGGGTCCAACAAGACTTACTAGAAGCAGTCTATGCCGTGAACAAAAACATTGTTTTAGTTTTGAACAATGGCAGGCCACTTGCTATCACTTGGGCTAACGAACACATCCCTGCTATTGTAGAAGCATGGCAGCTTGGTTCTCAATCCGGTAATGCAATTGCTCAAGTATTATATGGTGACTACAATCCAAGTGGCAAACTACCCATGACTTTTCCAAGAAATATTGGGCAAATTCCTATTTATTACAATCACAAAAATACAGGCCGCCCCGTCGATTACGGACCAGACTCAAAGCTTGTTTTTTGGTCTCATTATAGTGACGTAGAAAACACTCCTCTGTATCCTTTTGGCTATGGATTGAGCTACACATCCTTTAGCTATAACAAATTACACCTTGACAAAAGTACCATTCCAACAACTGGAAAAATCAAGGTCACAGTCAATGTAACTAATACCGGAAAAGTTGTCGGCGAAGAAGTTGTCCAGCTTTACATTAGAGACATTGTTGGCAGTATTACCCGCCCGGTTAGAGAGCTCAAAGGCTTTAAGAAAATAAAGCTTGCGCCAAAAGAAAGCAAAACAGTCACTTTCTATTTAGGCTTTGACGAACTGAAATTTTACACGGCTAATAACAAATGGGAAGTCGAGTCTGGAGATTTTAACCTTTGGGTTGGTGGAAGTTCTCAAGCTAATCTACAAGCTAATTTCACAGTAACAAATTAATAATTGTCCCTACACAAAAAAAGACTTCCTGTATTGGAAGTCTTTTTTTTTGCGCAAGCATCTACCAAAACAGTGAATACAATGCTGCTAATATTATCATGATTGCAAAGGCTCCAATATTAAATAAAGGTGATGTCTTGAATAGTGCGTCATGAAAAACAATTCCTTTCTTATCATCAGCACCATTATTCTCTAAGTAACTCACAATTGCAATAACCATCATTGTCAAAAGTGCAGTCATACCCATTTGGTGCATCCAAGGTGCCATCCCCGGCACTGAAACAAACTTAAAAAATAGAGCAATGGGAATAGACGCTAGCGCACCAATAATCGCGGCTTTGTTGGTTGTCTTTTTCCAAAACAGCCCTAAAATAAATACTGCTAATATTCCAGGACTCACAATTCCGGTATACTCTTGAATAAATTGAAAGGCCTGATCAATTCCACCAAGTAGTGGTGCCATGATTGACGCAATAACGAGAGCAACTGCCGCAGAGATTCTACCCACATTCACAGTTGTTCTATCATCTGCATTCTTATTAATATATTGCTTATAAATATCCATCGTAAAAATGGTAGATGTAGAGTTGAGCATTGACGCTAAAGAAGAAACCACGGCGGCAGCTAAAGCCGCAAAGGCAATACCTTTTAGACCCGTTGGCAAAAATTGCAACAACCACGGGTAGGCTTTGTCGGCGTGGTCAGTGGTGGGCAAATTTAATTGTCCCACGTCCCCAAGGCGAGCCATTATCTCGGGATCATTGGTCATCACGTATGCGGCGATACCCGGAATCACCACTACTAACGGAATAATTAATTTTAAAAATGCAGCTAACAAAATACCCTTTTGAGCCTCTTTCAGTGATTTTGCTGCGAGTGTTCTTTGGATGATGTATTGATTAAATCCCCAATAATAAAAATTGGCGACCCACAAACCACCGACCAAAACCCACACACCCGGCATATTTAGATATTGTTTATTAAACTCCCCATCCTTAAATTCTTGAACAATCATATGAAACTTGTCAGGGGCAGCCTCCATAATCTGGCTAAAACCCGCCAAGGCTCCATCGCCACCAGAGACTGTATTCAATGCAATATATGTGGTCACCAATCCGCCCAAAACCAAAAACACAACTTGAATAATATCCGTCCAAGCAACAGCCGAAAGACCGCCATACAAGGAGTACGCCGCCGAGAAGACCGCCAAGCCAATAATCGCATATATCATATTGACACCCATAATTGTATGAATTGCCAAACCACCCAAATACAATACTGATGCGAGATTTACAAAAACATATAATGCGATCCAAAACACTGCTAATATCGTTTTTAGGCTCGTCGAAAATCTTTTTTCAACAAACTCCGGAATGGTGTATAAGCCTTTCTCTATGAATATTGGCAGAAAGTATTTTCCGACCAAGATAAGACATAGAGCTGCCAACCATTCGTACGAAGCAATGGCCAAGCCTAATGCAAATCCGGAGCCGGACATTCCAATAAACTGCTCGGCCGAAATATTAGCCGCTATCAAGGATGTACCTATCGCCCACCAAGGAAGTGACTTACTAGCCAAGAAATAATCTTCTGCCGTTTTTTGCTCCCCTTTGTCTCGTGACACCCACAACCCAACACCCAGTATCAATGTGGCATAAGCAATAAAAACAGCATAATCCCAAAACCCAAATCCAACAGTCATAATAAATCTTTTAAAAGTTTATAAATCCTTGAGCATTCTTGCACTTGTCTCTGCCGAGATATCTCTTTGTGGATTAGCTAACATTTCATAGCCAACCATAAATTTTTTGATACTTGCTGACCGTAATAACGGTGGATAAAAATGCATATGAAAATGCCACCAGTATCTATTTTGATTATCTGTTGGCTCTTGATGAATTCCAGCAGAATACGGAAAAGAAACGCCAAAAAGCTTATCATACTTTTGTGTCAGTTTTTTATAAATTTTGGCAAAGTCTTCTTTTTCCTTTTTGGTAAAATCTAAAATATTCGGGATGTGCCGCCTACTTATTATCATTGTTTCAAAAGGCCATACTGCCCAAAATGGAACTAACGCAACAAAGGAATCATTTGCTACTACAATTCTTTGATTTTCTACCAATTCTTTTTCTAAATAGTCCAACAACAAGCTTTGGTTGTTTTTATCAAAATAAGCTTTTTGCTTGCGGTCTTCTTTGGCAGGCTCATCAGGTATTGTTTGCTCCGCCCAAATCTGACCATGTGGGTGCGGGTTACTTGCGCCCATTACGGTTCCTTTGTTTTCAAATATTTGGACATAATTAATAAATTCTGCTTGCCCTAAGTCCCGATACTCCTTTTGCCACAAACCAACTACTTGTACAATTGCTTCTACATCCATGTCAGGAATAGTTAAATTATGTTTTGGTGAAAAACATATTACCCGGCAAATTCCTTTTTCGCTTTTTGCCACCAGCAACTCATTCTCATTTATACTTCCTTCCGGTGAATCTTGTAATAAAGCACTAAAATCATTCGTAAAGACAAATGTATCTTGGTAGTCAGGATTCATTGCCCCTCCAACTCTTATATTAGTTGGACACAAGTAGCACTTCTCATCATACTCCGGCTTCGATTCTGCTACAACTTCTTCTAATTGTCCTTGCCAAGGACGCTTTGCACGGTGTGGAGAAACCAAAACCCAATCTCCTGTCAAGGGGTTATATCGTCGGTGTGGATGATTTTCTAAATTAAACATTTCATTCCATTTTTAAGCAATACCCGTTCCGTTTGCAATTTGAACTTTATACACTTCGGGCTTAATCCCTGTTTGGTCCTGATAATGGTCCACAATTGATTTCACAAACTGAGTAACGTTCGGGCTATAAACAATATTAATGGTGCAGCCGCCAAAACCTCCCCCCATCATGCGAGCACCAACTACGTCTTTGGATTTTTTGGCGAAAGCCACCAACAAATCTAACTCTGTACAACTCACTTCAAAATCATCCTTCAAACCATCATGTGTCTCATACATCAAGCGACCCAATTCTTCCAAGTCATTATTTTGCAATGCTACAAAAGCCTTCTCCACTCGACCATTCTCCCCAACCACATACTTGCATCGTCTAAAAACATCTGTATCAAATTCGGCCTTATGCTCAAAAAGAAATTCTAAGCTGACATCTCTCAGTGCCTTAATATTGGTGTTGTATTTTTTTAGGATACGCACACCTTCTTCGCATTGTTTTCTGCGCATATTATACTCAGAGTCTACAAGCTGATGTTTAACTTTTGTATTAATCAAAACTATCTCATAATCACCTAACTCAATGGGTGCATATTCAAAATCTAATGTACGGCAATCCAATTTTAGGGCATGATTTTCTTTACCATTCATACTTGCAAACTGATCCATGATGCCACAAAGGACTCCTGCATATTCATGTTCAGCCTTTTGGGCAATCTTGACCAATTCAATTTTATCCATTGAAATATTGAATAGCTGGCTCAGTGCGAAGGCAAAACCATTCTCGATAGCTGCTGAGGATGAAAGCCCTGCTCCTATAGGGATGTCACCACCAAACACGCAATCAACACCGCCAATTGAATATCCTAATTTTTCGAATTGAGCCACCACACCCAGCAAATAATTTGCCCATGCCGTATTTGTTTTTCTCAAGTCTGCTACCTTCAGCTCAAAATGTTCATTTAGGTCCGTAGCAAAAAATCGAAAAACATTTACATTATTTTTTGCGCAAGCAAAGTAAATCTCTTTGTCGATGGCCGCCGGAAAGACAAATCCATCATTGTAATCGGTGTGCTCACCAATAATATTTATCCGCCCCGGAGAACGCACCATCAAGGGCTCTCCTTGAAACATGCTATTGAACGTTTTTTTTATTGTTGCCGAATTCATTTTACGATTTTTGATGAAAATTTATAAATACAAATATGATTGTACTCATCTTCCGGTTCGAGTAGCGTAGTCGGAAAGTGTGGCTGATTGGGAGAATCCGGAAAGTGCTGAGTTTCCATACAAAAAGCGGAACGACGAACATAGGGCTTGCCATTTTTTCCTTTTTGACTTCCATCCAGAAAATTGGCCGTATAAAACTGGAGTCCCGGCTGATTTGTCCAAACCTCCATGTAGCGCCCTGAAGCCGGCTCGTATACAACAGCCACTCGAGATACCGTTTTTGTATCATTTTTTAATATCCAGTTGTGGTCATATCCATGGCCATATTTTATTTGTTCATCCTTAGCATCTATGTGCCGACCAATAGGCTTAAACTCTCGAAAGTCCATTGGGGAGTCTTCGACACTATGGTATTCGCCAGTCGGTATTTGGTGTTCATTAACTGGCGTAAACAAATCAGCATTTATATAAACTCGATGATTTAAGACGGACGGATGGCCCTCACCGGCTAAATTAAAATAGGAGTGATGGGTAAGGTTAACGATAGTCGTTTTATCTGTGGTTGCCTGACAAGAAATCTTTAGTTCATTCTTTTCGGTCAGTTGATATGTCACTTTGACTTTTAAATTTCCCGGATAGTTTTCTTCTCCATCTTTACTTAGGTAGGACAATTCCAATATTTGTTTTTTAGGAAAAAACTTGGCATCCCATACAACGGCATTAAACCCCTGGATGCCACCATGAAGATGATTCTCTCCATTGTTGACGATAACTCGATATTGATTCTCCTGAATAGAAAATTTTCCATCAGCAATTCTATTGGCATAGCGACCGACCATTGCGCCGAAGAAAGGATGTCCTGAAATATAGTCATCAATATTATCATACCCCAAAACGACATCTACAAAATTTTTCTTTTGGTCCGGGACAACGATAGACACGACTTTTGCGCCGTAGTTAGTTATTTCAACATGCATACCCGCTTGGTTGGTAAGTGTAAAAAGTTGAATTTTCTTACCATCTAAAATTTTGTCAAAATTACTTGCTTTCATCTCTTCAATTAATTTAGATTTATACTCCAGACATCTTCGATTTCTTCTAATTTTCTTTTTTTTGTCTCTTTCTTGTTTCTGTTGTCATAGATAACTTGCCATCCCAAAAAGGATATAAAAAGGGTTAACACCCTGCCCGCACCGAATGATTCTATACCTGCAAAAAAAACAAATAGCAAACATCCTAAAACCACACCAAGGCTAATAAGTAGCGTATATTTTATCTCCACTTCTCTCATAGAGAATTATTTTTAAAAAAAGAATAAAGCTTCTGTGGTGTATCAAAAAATATTTTCTGAAAATGGGTTTCTAGTCCTTTAGATTTTAAGAAAGTCGGTAGTGTCTCTATTAAATATCTCAGCCCCGGGCTTCCTCCATAGCTCTTCCAATATGCACTTTTAGCCATATCCATCCCCATTGTAATTTGGTTAGGGTATCGTTCGAGCAGGTGTTCTAAAAAATAAAAAGTCCAATTTTGATCATTCTGCTTCCAGCGAAACGTACTATCATATTCTATTTTAACGCCAGTGTCCAAGACCTTTTTTTGATAGTCCAAGTTCTTATTTCTATCTACATGTGACAATACCACATGCTCCATATTGGCGCCAAGCTTTTCAAACAAATTGGCCTGTTCTAGTGCTTGGTGTCCAAAATTAGTATGTGTCAAGATTGGAGCGCCTGTTGCTAGATGTGTATTCACAACGGCGCGAAATATTTTTTCCTGATGTTTGGTAAAAGCTTCATCACCTGTTGCTAGTTTTATAAGACCGGCTTGATGAGCCGTTCGCTTAATGAATGGTGCAGCATAATCAAACTGATCGATACCTTCTTCAATATCCGCAACAAACAAGTCCGTCAATTCATCTTCGGTGTAAGTATATCTCCAATGGTTTTGGGGATAGTAAATTTCTAAATGCATTCCTGTTGGAATAATAATATTCACTTTACTTTCTTGACTGACAACAGCAGACAGCAATGGGTTCCTGCCACAATTAGCCGGCATGGTATCTATCATTGTTCGGCCACCTGCGCCAAAAAAATCGATCAGCTCTTCGCTTACTTTCTGCTTGTCATTCAAAAGAAATTCCGGATGGCCGGCGGTTACATACCCGTCATCAATGATAATATGTTCATGAGAATACGTTAGCCCCATTTCTGAAGCCGCTTTGTCTCCAAGTATCGTTCTGAAAAAAGGGCTGTTTTTCATTAGCTGTTATTTTTCCATCCGTTACGAGAAATATCTGCAATTTTATTAGGCTGCTCCAAAACAGCGCCCACTTCTAAAAGCTTATCTTGCAATTGCTGCACATCAATATCTTTTGCAGCACTATCCTTATCCAATGATTGTGTGGCCGCAAACCCCGCAGCCTGCCCCATCGACATTGTTTGAGCCATCGACCGACAAGATGCATGCGCATCATGTGTGGCTGAGAAGCATCTCCCAACCACCCAAACATGGGTGCTATCTTTGGGTACTAGAGTCCGATATGGTACACCATAAGTGCCCCCGTTAGGTACATACTGCCAAAAGGTTTCTGATTTCCCATCGGGAGATTTTCGGTGATCTTCAATCGGTGCGCCACATAAAAGCACCTGGTCATCAAACTGCCGAGCAGCCATGCAATCGTCTTTAGTCAGACGATATTCGCCATAGACTCGGCGGGTTTCCCGTACACCAATCTGATTAGACAATCCAATTATTTTAGAATTTTGGTATCCCGGAATTTCCGCTCTAAAAAAATCTTCAAAGATAAAAGCCTGTCTTCTGCCTTCCACTTCTGCCTGTGTCAACGCATCCGGGTCCAAAGGATCCACATCTACCACTTTCACGGCAACCGTTGAAATACATTTTGGTTGGCACATCTCATGGGCAGAGCCTTCTTTTCTTGGCAGCGAATGACGGCTAGACACATAGGCATCCTTCATTTTTTCTTTTAGCATTTTCTTTCCTCCTGCTTCTTCAAATGCTGCCAAATCTACATTTGCCATCCGAAAAGTAGTTGTCAGGCTCTGCGCTGGCTCCAACTCTCCGGCTCTCTCGTAAGAATACCCCGCCCAATGGCAGTAATCCGCATCTCCTGAGGCATCTATAATTCGCTTAGCCATGACCGTAAAAAACCCAACCCCTTTGTGAAAAAGGATACAAGTTGAGTATTCGTCTGTCTTCTCGACTCCGACTAATGTGGTGTGGTATAGGCTACGTATATTTTGCTTTCGCAAAAGGTTGTCCCAGACTTGTTTTAGTTTTTCAGGATTATAATTGACTCCTGTACCGGCGCCATAAGTGTTGGGGCGCAAGAATATGTCGTCTGATTTCAGCAATTCATTGACGACTAAATCCGGCAACCCGCCTACTATCTTTTGGGGAGAGTCAGAAGGAGTAAAAAAACCATAAAATGTATCCAACATCTGAGTAGAACTCCCACCAGGAAATCCATATCTCTCCACAATCATCACTTGATACTTTCCTTGGCTTGCAGCAATAGCAGCCATCGCACCGGCCGAGCCGCTTCCAATGACTAAGATGTCCGTCTCAAAAGATTGCGATATGGATGTATTAAATATCATTTATGTAATCCTACATTTTGGTATAATTTAGCCATCAGGTGAGCGTGTTCATCATAAGCCGATTCAAACAAATCAATTGCTCGTTGGTCGCCAATAATTTTGCCACTACTCAACACCTTTGGCATTTTGCCATGCCGAACTAAAATATTGGCAATTTCTGCTTTTAAGGAATTGATCACTAGCACCCCACCCAGTGTCGAACCCGGAGCAACCGGTGTGTCCAAACCATCAACATAAATCATTGCATCCCCAAGCGGGGCTCCTGTATCCAATACATAGTCGGCAAAATCAATTAACTTTTTACCATCGCTTCTTTTTGATGTGCTGCCATCCAAGTGTAGCTTGCTGACTAGTGCAACAACTTTTACACCCATTTTTTGAAATTCTTCTGCCATTTCAATGGGCACGACATTACAACCACTAGAAGAAATAATAAGTGCTGTATCTTGTTTATCTATATCAAAATTTCGCAAAATTCTACCGGCAAAATTAGGTACATTTTCCAAAAACATTGCTTGGCGCTGGCCATTAGAGCCTATCACTAAATTATGATTAGAAAGGGACAACTCTACAATGGGATTGAACCCCGGAAAAGAACCATATCTTGGCCACATTTCTTCAACCATAATTCGGCTATGTCCTGACCCAAACAAATGAACCATACGCCCTTTTAATATTGAATTGGCAAATATCAGAGCAGCTTCCTGAATGGCTTGCTCTTGTTTTGCAACAATTTCAACAATCTCTTTTCCTCTTTTCAAATACTGCTGTGTATAGCTCATTTCGTTTAATTATTTTTTTTTTGTGCAAACAATGCCGCACCAACAGCACCTGCAAAGTTTCCAAATTGTGCTTTTTTTATTTCTGTTTTGAAGTGATCTGGTCTCCATTCATACAGCTCCATAAATTTTTCAAGTGGGCTAAATAGTGCTTCATCAGCATCGCTAATACCTCCTCCTAAGACAATCAACTCCGGGGACATGGCATTAACTAATGATGCCAACCCTGTTGCTAATTTTTGTACAGAAGACAACCACCAGTATGCTGCCATTGGCTCTCCACTTTGGTACGCTTCCACCAGCTCTTTGGTGGATTCATACTTTTGGTGTGTTCTTTCCTTGACCGAAAAATTGCCTATGGCATATTCTAAGCTTCCGACCATATTGGTCATTGTCGGAGCCCCCATGTGGTCAATCGTGATGTGCCCCAAGTGCCCGGCACGCTGAATACAGCCCTGATGGATTTGACCGTTAATAATCACTGCGCCACCGACACCTGTACCTAGCGTCAAAAGAATCATGTGTTTCACATTCTGCTTATAATACGTTTCATATTCCGCAAGGCAAGCTGAGTGAGCATCATTGATCACCGACACCGGCCGCCCCAGCTCTTTGGACCAGATATAGTTTTCCAACCCTTTTAGCCGATCCGGCATGTGGAGAATTTGTTGATTATCTCCATCCACTAATCCTGGTGCAGAGATCCCACACTCCAAAAGAAAGGCATTGCCTTCTGCAAACTGTCGCGTCTTTTGCTCCATTAAGTCAATGATATTTTGCTTCCACTTTTCCGGATTGGCCGCAGAGTCCTCTGTAGGGATTATTTCTTTGTCCAACAGCACGCCATCGTCATTCAATATGATACTTTTGATATTGGTTCCGCCTACATCTATACCTAGATATTTAGTTCCCATTTTTTAATACTTATATTGACCTTCACTAATTGCCCAGCCACCATCTACAGCAAGCACTTGACCTGTAATAAAACTAGACTCCGGAGACAAAAACATTAATACCGCCGTATTGATATCTGTAGACTGTCCTGGCCGTCCGCCATCTAAAGGTTGTTTGGTTTTTAGAAAATTTTGAATATCATCATCTTCCACTGCTCTTTGGGCCATGGGTGTTGCAAACAGGCTAGGGGCAATGACGTTGACCCGAATGTTGTCCGAAGCATAATAGGCGGCGATTGATTTTGAGTATCCGATAATGGCCGACTTTGCCGCAGCATAAGCATGAGTCACAAAATATTTGGGCGATGGAGAATACCCAAGTACGGAGCCCATATTTAGGATAACCCCTGACTTTTTGTTTGCTAAAAAATACTGAATCATGGCTCGATTCGAAAGCATCATGGACGTGAGATTCAGCTCAAAGGTTTTGTTCCACCCTTCTAGGGTTAACCGATCCAAGGGGCCATCCCCAAATCTACGACCACTACCGCCAGCCACATGAAACAACCCGGTGATATCTCCAAATGTTTCCTGAGCCTTTGCGATTGCTTTTTCCATTGTCACCGGCAGGGTCGCATCTCCACTCATCACCAGGCAATCATCTCCTAATTGTATCTGGGCTTTTTGGCAACTCACTTCGCTACGGCCTACCACGAGTACTTTAGCGCCTGCTTTCTGCAAAGCCAATGCCGCAGCCAGCCCCATCCCGGTGGTGCCTCCCATAACAATATAGCTTGTGTTACTTAGATTCATTGTGTCTTTATTAGGCTTCAATCATGTAGTCATTCGTGTTGCAATAAATAATAGAGTACACAAAAAGGCCCGGACGATTGGTCGAGAGCTTTCTGATTATTTCTAGTATTGGATCTCCTTCTTGTATTTGTAACCTTGCGGCAAATTCTTTGGAAGCGGATATGGCGCCAATTTTTTGGGAGACAGTTGTAATCTCCACATCATGATTAATCAATAAAGTATCAAACAAAGAATCATTGACGAATGGCTGACTACAAAAACCCTCTAAATTCTTATTCACCACAAAAGCATCCTCATGCATCATTGGCTTCTGTTCAATCATTCGGATACGAGACAGGTGAATACATTTGTGCGCCAGCTCTTGGGGCTCTAAAGCCCAGTAAAAATCATCCGGCCAGTCCTTCACTTTGGGTTCTTGTAGAAAGATCGTATTTACATCTACTTTGCCTTTCATGATTTCGGTAAGACCTTTGACGGATAATAACTCAAGACTAGAGTGCTTAGTCCCGACAAAACTTCCTTTGCCTTTCTTACGATATATCAGCCCTTCATTTTCTAGATTCTTCAATGCATGTCGTACAGTCATCCGAGACAATCCATACTGCGCCGACAACTTATTTTCAGAAGGCAGCAAATCACCAACGCTGTACTCCCCCACGACAATTTGTTTGCGCAAATCATTTTGGACTTTCATGTACCCTATTTTTGCCATAGTCGTGTGTTTTTTGGTTGTTTCAAACCCAAAAGTAAGTAATTCAACTTGTATATACAAGTTTACTTTTAGTTTTTTTCAATATAGCTTATGGCCAACCATTGAATGATGGCAAAACTACGATGTACAACCTTACAGTATGAAGAAAACACCTACTTAGAAAGTACGATTACAACCAGAACGGTACGCTTTCACTACGACTAGTCATCAATTAAGGGCATAAGGCTTGAAGAAATGGCCATACCTGTGGTGTTTGGCAGGTATTTTTGCAACTTGATGTTGGCTACACATTTGGACAACAAAAACGGAACTACTCAGCACTTTTAAATAATAGGACACAACTAAGATGTGGGGTTTTCGGCGATGATTTCTTGGTAACCTGAGTTCGATTAAGGATTTGAGATTCAGTTTTCTAAAGTTTTTCATTTTCAATTTGATTTTTTGAAGGCATAGCGGGCTATGGCGAAGAAAATTAAAGCAGAAAATGGACAATTTTTGGAAATCTGGAAGAAAAACAAAGGTAATTGTCAACTCCTAGGTAAATTTTACTTTGTTTTCTGAATCCAAAGGTTTGGTCGAACTCAGGTTGGTAGTAAAATAGGAAAATAGGTTTCATGAGTCTCGGTAGTGGGCTATATTGACTCTGTGGTGGTCAAAAGTAAATGACTTAACTTTCGGTCGTCCGGGATCGTAGTGTAAAGGCATAATGGTAGGAATATGTCCTAGCTTTGTGGGATTGGTTAAAGATAAATGATTAAGGGCCGATGGTTTATAAAAATTGATTTTTAAAGGCATACTATTTGGATTTAGCTCCAAATACCAAGATTATTCAACCTTTCGTGAATACAACGTGAAAAGCAAGCCATTTTAGCAAGCTGGCTACAATAAAATTCGAAAAGCAACAATCTGCCCCAATAGGCCAATTAAAAAGCCGTAAGAGACTTCTGTGAGCTCATGTGCACGCAACAAGAGCCGTGCGGTGCCAACTATTCCGGACAACAGGAGCACTAGGTACAGCCAATAGGTCAGCCCAACCGAATACACCGCATTATTCACGGATATCGAGAACGTTTCAAAATCAAAGTAACGCAGCATAAAAATGGTCAACATCAACCAACCACCCATCCCCACGCCATGAAGGCTGATTTTTTTGAATAGGTTGACAAAAAATGCAACCAACAGAGCAATGGCCGCTCCAAGTACATAACTGCTAAATATTGGAGGAATAGATGGGTTATGATAAAAATTTCGCGCAAGCCACAGATAAAAGATGGCCGTTACAATCATCGGCCCGACTCGATCTAGTTTATCTCCGGTCATTTCCATTGACGGTATCAGTCCCGTAAACCGCATCATCAAAGCGGCAAATGCCGGCAACAAGAAAGAAGACATCCACACGACAAGCAACAACTTGTCACCGCCTGTCGGACTACTGTACCCAAACATATATGGATTGATAATCAACAACATCACCAATCCGTAGCTCATCACCATCAAAGGGTGAAGCAGGAAGGAAATGATTTTTGCACTTATTCTTAGCATGTTGCCTAGGTGGATATGAAGTCTACGCCTAGACTTCTTTTTTGCTTTCGGTTATTAGGTTTTCGACTTCAAAATCCAAGACTTCAAGTGTTTGTTCGCCGATGTTCAAATCGGCTAGAATTTTCTCTTTTGTATCTGCAAACTTATCTTTAGCTTCCGCAAATAGGTCTTGATAATACTTGATACCATCTTTCATATTTTTAACAAAGTTGGTCAAATATTTTTCTTGCTTGCGGTTCATATTGTCTTTTGACTCTTCAATCTTACCTTTGAGATAATCGATATATAAGCCCATTTCTTTGACAAACATATTGGGGCGGTCCATACGTGCCATCACGTTGTTTTTGCCATAGATATGACCGACCATCTCCATCAGGCTCACTTGCTTGGAGAAGTAAGCCATATTAGGTCCCGGACACACCAGTACCGCTTCTTTTTCCACTGTATTTTCAGCGTGATTAACCATTACTGCCGAAGTACCCAATCCGACACAAAGACACGACTTATCCACTATTTTGGCGTAAGCATCATCATGTGCTGCTTGAGAGATATCCAAAGTCTCCAGCTCGGCTAGTTTGAGCTTTTGATATTGGCGAGACGCCGTGCATATTGGCTTTTCTGTAAACTCCGTGTTATACGTCAGATATTGTCTTGGGCAAGGGCTTCCCGGACGACCTGCAGCGGCAAGAGCTTCCTTCTCTTGGTCTTTGGTATTGCCACGAAGGTTGTTGAAAGGAATACCAATCGGTGACACTCCACTGACATACAAGTCTTTTTCTTTGGCTTGCGCCAATTGGGACATGGTCAATTCATCCACCAAGGTGGCTTCCGGAACCAATAAAAACGGGGTGCCCCAACCAACGGAATCCACTTGATAATAATCAAGCAAAAACTCATGCTCTTCGGATGTTCCAACACCACCTTGTGCGGTAACCAATAGCTCGGGTGCTTGTGCCGGAACGGTGCGCCCATTTGACGCTAAGCCTTTGGACAAGATTTCAAAAATCTCTTTACGCAATTCTGCTTTTTTATTTTTAAATTCTTCCAAAATTGGTCCTAACAAAAAGCCATCCGTAGCAAAAGCGTGTCCGCCACAATTTAGTCCTGATTCAATCCTAAACTCCGATACCCAAAGGCCTTTTTTGGCCAAAAATTTTCCTTGGATAATCGCCGAGCGATAATCACTCACTTTTAGGACGATTTTTTTCTTGATATAGCCGGTCTCATCCGGAAAGAAGCCGGCAAAGGTGGTCATATATCCGTACAGCCTTGGGTTCATCCCGGCAGAAAAAACCAATGATGACGCTAGCTTACTATTAGCAAATCCACGAATCCCGGCAAAGGCATCGTTGTATTCAATCGGCAACGCTTCGCCATCCTTGTAGTTGACTTGATCCACTTTGGTCATGATGTTGACATCTATGCTGCCCATCAACAAGTTGTCCGAAGCCCACACCTTAATGTCATCCATGCTAGGCACTTTTTCCATCAAAGTATCAAACTCTTTTTTGACAGAAGACGTATCAGGCAACATGTCGAGATACTTTTTCATCTCACTACCTAACTCTAGTGTAGATGTCTTCACTTCCGCAAATTTCTTCTCTACTTGTTCGTGGATTAGGTTCAGATAAGCTGTAATCCGCTTGGCTCTAAAATCTTCCAACTTCGTATGAATTTCTTCATAGGGAATCTTGAGCTTTTCACAATATGCCTTTCTCATCTTCTCAATAAGGATATCGTCCCCAATAGAAATAACCGAATCAATCCCATATTGTGCGACTTTCGCCGGAGAATCCATCGTAAACCCTAGCCCCATCACAGGGATATGTACCGTATGCGCCTTGTTCATAGTTATCCTTTTTCGTAAACTTCAAAAGCCAATGTGGCTTCGTTTTCATTACATCAGCGCAAATATAAGCTAATATTTTAAGTTGGGAATCTTGTTTTATGTGTTTTATACCTGAAGTAGCGTGATTTGTCTGTTAGTTTGGCCCAAATCGGCTCCAATAGCTTCAGGAATGACTATAAACCTTCTGTATTTGGATTTCTACCTTTAGTTTAATTGCTGATACTCAGGAGTCCAAATATCCCCTAAATATGATCAAAATCACCTAAATACATCAAACCTATTGGCTCGTTTGAAGTTTTTTATTTAGATTTGTTCCAAATAATAAAATCTAGCGTGAAAATAAACGAAAACACTAAAATTTCTCAGCTCTTAAAAGCCAAGCCGGAAGCCATCGACACGATTGCTTCTATCAATAAGCATTTTAATAAGCTCAAGAACCCCATTCTCCGAAGAGCTTTAGCACCCAGAGTGACCATCAAAGATGCCGCTAGTATTGGTAACATAACTGTAGAGCTATTTTTGCGCAAGCTGGAAGCTATTGGGTTCGAAATAGAGCACACTACACCAACTACGCTACAGCCCACCGACGCGGAACATCCAACAAGTCTCTCGTCTCAAAAGCCAACCATCATACTCGATGTACGCCCGGATATCGAAAAAGGTAACGACCCCTTCAAGCGCATCATGGCGACTATCAAGATCTTAAAAGACGGGGATATCGTGAAGATTATCAATTCTTTTGAGCCGATTCCTTTGATCAACCTACTCCAACAAAAAGGGTATACTTCAGAAATAGAACGTCCGGAGCCTGGAATAGTCATCACTTTTTTTCGAAGAGGAGAAAAGGCACAACCCATTGATAACCAAGAGAATCCACCAGCACATAAAGATGATTTTGATTTTAAAGTCCAATCATTTGGTGACAACATTAAAGTCGTTGACGTGCGCATGATGGAAATGCCCGAGCCGATGGTGACTATTTTGTCTGCGCTAGAGCTTTTGCCGAAAGGTCATGCCCTACTCGTGCATCATAAGAAATTTCCTAAATTCCTTGTCTCTGAGTTGAGCACCCGAAACTATCAACTTGTCGAGAAACTTATTGACTCCAATAATATGGATTTAATCATTTTCAAAAAATAGCAATGCACGGAGCCAATACAGACAAAGCCCCTTCGCCCGATGTGGTCGTCCCGCATTTTGTGGCAGCGACAGTCGGATTTTTGACCCTAGGGCTGCTGCTGATTTTATTTCGCCATGACTTATTGGGATATTATTTTCAAGGACACCTTTTTGCCTTGACACATGTGGCCGTTTTGGGCTGGATGACGATGATTATTATTGGTGCTTTGTACCAACTAGTGCCCGTTATTTTGAATACACCGCTGTATAGTGAGCCACTTGCCAAATGGACTTTTTGGTCATTAACACTTGGTATTATTGGACTTTCGGTGGGTTTTGGCCTAGGGCATTTCGGGGTTGTAGTACCGCTATTTGGTACGATTATCTACTTAGGCTTACTCGTATTTAGCTTCAACATCATCAAGTCAATTGGCTCAGCCAGTGTACTCAACATGAGTGCGACTTTTGTGATTTCGGCTATTTTTTGGCTGTTTATGACTGGTACATTTGGGTTGATACTCGCTTTTAATCTAGGTAATAATTTTCTAGGTGTCACCAATACATCTTTTCTAAAAATTCATATTCACATGGGTTTGGTCGGATGGTTTTTGCAACTGGTAATGGGTGTAAGCGCCACATTGCTACCCATGTTTTTTGTGTCTCATGCACAAACTGAGAAAAAACTAAAAGCTGCTTTTTATCTACTCAACACCGGCTTAGTACTGCTTGTAATCAACTGGCTTACCATCCACGAAGCAGGCTTATCGGTTGGTGCATGGGTGATAATTGCCACAGGTGTATTTTTTGATATTTCGTATGTATATGAATCCTACCGAAAAAAAGTTCGCAAGCTTGATATAGGCATGCAAGTATCTGTTTTGGCTTTTCCGGCCTTACTATTGCCCATGATTATTGCATTGTTGGTTTTATTTGCCGGCAACGGAGAAATGGATATCCTATATGGTGTCAGTGCCTTGACGGTTTTCTTTTTTCCGTTGATACTTGGACAGACCTATAAGACACTACCCTTTATCGTCTGGCTAGAGCACTATCAAAAATTTGTGGGTAAGCAAAAAACGCCAATGCCCGGAGACCTTTTTTCCTACAAAATTGCGCAAGCACATATGTGGTCTTATGGCCTTGGCTTAGCGGCTTTACTCGCTGGGATAGGCTTGCGCCAAAATGGGCTTTTACTCGCCGGCGGTATCTTATTCCTAGCCACAGCAATACTCTACGCCATCAATATGTATCAGATGGTCATGCACAAAACAGACTTGAAAGAAGTGGTCATCGAAGACAACCCTATCGAAAAAAACCTTTGGGAAGTACTAAGAGAAATTATGGATCCGGAGTTGTCTGTCAATATCGTAGACATGGGCCTAATCTACAGCTTGAAAGTGGACGAAGCAGCCAAGAAAGTGGATATAAAAATGACACTTTCAACACCTAACTGCCCTGTCGGGGACACCATCGTCATGAGTGTCATGGAAGCAGTTGCCGGCCGATATCCTGACTACGAACCGGATGTTCTTCTGGTTTTTGACCCACCTTGGAATGCGGAGATGATTACTGAAGCCGGAAAAGCTCAGCTTGCTGCCGGATAAAATAGAACAGGCTACTGCTCCTTATGTTAAGCCAGATTACTTCTTCGGTTTATACCTAGATTTTTTTAGGATGGCTTTGGAATCTTTGAGTTGCATTAATTGTGAGTAAGTGGTTTTGGGATGTCGCTTCATGTAAGCTTTAATAATTTGCCATCCCATCCAATTGCCTGTGCGTCCGGGTGCTTCATCCGGCATTCCGGCTGATGTTGGGCTTGGGTTGATAAGCTTTCGAAACTCTCGCATTTCTGTAGAATACAATAGATTCTCTTGGACAAAGTGCGACCACATGTTGAGTTCATTTTCTTCGCACCAATTGGTTTGTGCAGCTGTATAGCCAAGAAAAATACTATCCGGTGTCATCGGCAAAAAATGATCTAGAAGATACAACACCTTTCCATTGGAGATGATATAATCCAAAAACTGGTCTCCTTGCACTTCGCCTACCAAGTCATTTGTGTAAGCGCGAATCGTCGTGGCTACCAGGTGATTGGATGTCATATTGCGGCGGATATAGTTGGGAAAGGTCATCGGGTCATAAGGAAACTCTCTACCCAAGAAAAAATCTAACCCCACTGCCAGCACATCATCCCCGTAGGTATATGCACCCATGGCAAACTCCGACTCAAAGGTGTATAACTTGGGCGTCTCCCTTTCGGGAAAATAATATTTGACGTAAGTCAGTGCTTGCGCAAATTCCTTTCTTTTGGCTGCAAAGTCCCCCAAAATAACCTGAGTGGTATCATAAAGTCGCTTGAGGCCCGGATGTTGCATAGCATGGAGAAAATCAATCGTGTCCTTCACCCTTACTGTTGGCGCAGTCATCACCTTAATATAACTTTTCAAAAACTCCGGATGCTCCCGTTGTAATAGGCTATAAAATTCCGGAATGTGCGCACTGTCGGTATTGTAAAACACACTATCAAAGCGAAAAACTTCAAAATCAATCTTCACTTTGCTGACATCAGGAATCTTCTCATCATCCCCACAGCTACTGACAAATAGTACCACAAAAAAAACAGCCAATAGTCCTAAAAGGCTGTTAACAAAGGGGTTGTGCTTACGCAAAATAGATAAAACTTGTGGTTTCATTGACGGATTTATTTGGTGCAAAGGTATCAAATTAACCATTTCTACGTAGATAGCAGCCAATGGTTTTTGTCGACAACCATTAATCCAACGATAATATCAAGACGTACATTACATAAAATCCTTATCTTTGGCGCTTCAACTCAAAAATAAATTAGTAATGAAAAAACTCACAATCGTTATTTTCTTGACTTGGGCGTTTACAAGCCTATTGTCAGCACAAGGCAATTTTCGCTTTGGCATACAGGCAAGCCCAACTTTTTCTTGGTTGGCCACGGATCAAAAAGACATCAATGGAAACGGAACCAACCTAGGCCTTAAGCTGGGATTGACCGGTGAATATGATTTTGGTGAAAACTATTCGTTTACGGCTGGTATCAACTTTGCTTTTAACCACGGTGGCACCTTAAAATACAACAAAGGCGGGAAGTATTGGCCTTCAGTGACCGGCGGCAAAGACTTACCCGACAAGGTAGACCTAAAGTACAACCTACAGCTTATCGAGCTTCCATTCAGTATGAAAATGCGGACCAACCAGTTTGGGTTTATGCGCTTTTATGCCGAGTTGCCGATATTGACATTTGGTTTTGTGACCAAATCAACCGGAGACATCAAGTCCACAGCCAATGACAATACCGAAAAAGAAAATATCAAAAATGAAGTCAAAGCCATGTCTATCTCTTGGGGATTGGGCGCAGGACTGGAGTATGAGATTAGCTCTTCGACCAAGCTAATTGGTGGACTTAGCTTTCAAAGCTACTTTTTGGACTTAACCGAAAACACCGGAAAAATCGGTGGCACCGAGACAGATGACTCCAAAGCATCAATGAAAGGTTTGACCATCAAAATAGGCGTGATTTTTTAGAATAATACAACCATGACCCGAAATCAACAAATAGAAGCCTTTATCATTGCCGGACTGGAAGAAGATGTCCAGTCCGGCGATCATACTTCTCTGGCCTGTATCGACCCCAAAAGCCGCTCCAACGCTAAGCTCCTAGTCAAAGAAGACGGCATCATCGCCGGAGTCCTGCTCGCTAAGAAAATATTCAGAAAAGTAGATCCTTCTGCTAAGGTCAAGGTGCTTATTAAAGACGGTACCCCCGTCAAATACGGCGATATTGTTTTTACCGTTAATTGCAATAGCCAAGCCCTACTAAAAGCAGAACGCCTACTACTCAATAGCATGCAACGCATGAGCGGTATAGCAACACAAAGCCATACTTATGCCGATGCCGTTGCGGACCTACCTGTAAAAGTGTTGGATACTCGAAAGACAACCCCTTTGATTCGCTTCCTCGAAAAATGGGCGGTAAAAATTGGTGGTTGCACCAACTATCGCACCGGACTCTATGATCGATTTATGATTAAAGACAATCACATCGACGCCTGTGGAAGCATCAAAGAAGCCATCCTACGTATCAATACCTACAACAAAAAAAATAAGCTGCGCCTCAAGTCAACCATCGAAGTCAGAGACCTAAAAGAGTTGGCAGAAGTCTTGGAAGTCGGTAAAGTCAATCGAATCATGTTGGATAATTTTACGCTTGCGCAAATGCGAAAAGCCGTCAAAATAATCAATGGGAAGTATGAAGTAGAAGCATCCGGCGGCGTCACGATGAAGACCTTGCGGAAAATCGCCAAAACAGGTGTGGATTTCATCTCTGTAGGGGCATTGACACACTCTGCCAAATCCATGGACATGAGCTTAAAAGTCATTAAATAAGTAACAGATTCTGATATAGCCTGTGCTTATTTCTACCTTTTAGGTTCAAATCTTGCACCAAATAAACCAGACAAATAAAATGAGTAAAATAGGAGATAGCTTGTATGCAATTTATGCCATTCAGCGGTATAGCACACCTAAGATGCTTACACAAATATTTGATTCTGAGCTAGTTAGACAATTACCGGCCAATGAGTATTTACAAAAAATAGAGGAGCTCCCTGAAGCCATAGTTTTAGATTTACGCACACCATTGGAATATAAGTTGGCTCATCATCCCCGAGCCATCAACATGAATTTTCTCTACAACTTTAAAGCAAAAATTGCAACGCTAGATACAGCCAAGCCGATATTTATCACTTGCCTGACAGCACACCGAAGTCCTTATGGAGCTTTATTGCTCAAGCAGTTGGGGTTTAAGGAAATCTATGACCTGAAAGGCGGCTTTGTGACCATCCGTAAGAAGCTGGCAGCATTGGAAAAATAAAGCTCCTTTGGAGAAAAACCGTGCCAGCCTGCATTTCATCGACTTTTTTAAGAAATACATCCAATTTTTTGACTGAGCATTCAAAAAAGACCTAACTTCGAGCTATGAATTTTAACTATCAACATAACAGCCGTAGCCCCTTTGGCGGAATCGGTGCAATTTTGTTTTTGGTGCTTTTTGTGGTCGGTCTATTTTACCTATTTTCGGCCTTTACGAAGTTCTTGTACATGAGTTGGGTACCTCCTGCCTTGTTGGTGGGTGCTTTAGTTATCCGCCATCAAGTCGTCACCAAATATGTCAAAAATATCCAAAAAATGCTCCAAACAGTGCCGGCCCTTGGCATTGGGGCGATTGCATTGACCTTTTTATTATACCCCTTTGTGGCTCTCCACCTATTTTTGAAGTCTTTACGCAAGCCTAGCCCATACAGTCAACAGCGTCCGCAAAACCCTTTCTTCTCGAAGCCTTTACAGGAAGAAAAGCACAACGCAGAAACATTTACAGAGTTTGAAGACCTGACAGAGCAGCCTAAACCAAAAGAAAAACGAGATGATAATGACTATGATGAATTTTTTGAATTGTAGTCCCCCCAATCAACTCAACGGTATTGTCAAAACTACTTTAGTCCCAGATGGGTGCCCATTGTCAAACAAATCAATATACTTAGTCGCACATTCCTTGTTATAATCTTTGTAGAAGTTAACCAATCGCTCTTCTGTCAAACTAATACCTACCGATTGGCGTTTGTGCATTTTTTTCTTTTTTATCTCTGCTGATTTCTTACGTCCAATTCCGTTATCACTAATCGTAATAACTAAATAAGTCTGATCTATTTTATCGAAAGAAAGAGAGATTCTCTTGTCTCCTTTTTTAGGAGAAAGTCCATGCCAGATAGCATTCTCAATAAAAGGTTGCAATATCAGGGCTGGCAACTTAATGGTCTGCAAACTAAGGCTGCCATCAATCTCAAAAGAAGTTTTTATTTCGTTGGAAAATCGGATATTTTCAATTTCGAGATAGAGCTTGGTCGTTTCAATTTCTTCGACGAGTGAAATTTCTTTCTCCCGGGTAGAAGCGAGTATCTTTCGGATTAGCTTAGAAAATTTATTGAGGTAATAAACAGCTTTTTCTACATCACTATCAATAATGTACAGCTTGATGGAATTCAAAGAATTAAAAATAAAATGTGGGTTCATTTGGCTACGTAGAGAAGATATTTTTAGCTCGACGAGCTCTTTTTCATACATTGTATTTAGTTGAGAAATTCTGGCCTGCTCCGTTTGTTTAGAATAGGATACCATCTCTTTTTTGAGCTGCTTATGAATGGTCTGGCGAAGCTGTTCATTTTCTTTTAACTGTTGAATTAGTTTTCTTTGAGACTTATTTTTGTCATCTACAATACTCTTTTGACGATATCCCAAGCCTAAAGAAAAAATGATATTTTCAATAATTACACCAATATAAAAAATAAAAAAATTGGCTCGACTATCTTTGGATACTGCCGAAAACATATGCCAGTAAAAGGCCGTAATCGATGCAACCATCAATACAAATGAACCCAGAATCACAAAGTACTTGAGTTTGGCCTTGAGCCGAAACAAGGGATAATAACTAATCAGTCCCGCTACTAATAAAATCGGAGTAATTAGTTGATTAAACCAAAGTAGTATCGCTCCATCCCAAGTATAAAATGCCACGATAGTCACAACCGTGATCGCCAGCATCACCGTGTAAGAGAACCGTGTAATAATTACATACCAAAGTTTGGATTCTGTTTTTAGCTCTGCAAAAGCCATCACAAAAATAAAATAAATAATATTGTAGAGCCACATAATACTGAGCTTCAGATTGCCCACCAACTCAACAAAAGGCTTGGGCAAATACAAAAGAAAACTATTCGGAGCTATATCCAAATGATTTGCAAAAATCAAAAAAGTATATAGGCTGTAATACAAATAGGCTTTGTCTCTGTGCTGAAAAAAAAGCAAAAAATGATAAATCGAAAGAATAAATAAAATTCCTAATACAAAAAGGACGAAGCCATTTTCATTGGGGTGCTCAACAATATATTTTAGCGCATTATTGTTCACAATGTGAGTTAGGTTAGTGGTATCTGAAGGATTACTTTAGTACCTGATGGATTGCCGTGTTCAAATAAATCAAAGTACTTTATTGCACATTTTTGTGTGTAATTTTTACAAAAATTGACTAGGCGCTCTTCGGTCAATTTGATCCCTACAGATTCTCGTTTGTGTATTTTCTTACTCTTTATCTCAGCTGATTTTTGCCGGCCTATCCCGTTGTCCACAATCGTGATGATTAAATGAGATTGATCTTTTTTCTCGAAAGAGATGTGTATTTGTTTGTCTCCTTTTTTGGGTGAGAGCCCATGCCAAATAGCATTTTCAATAAATGGTTGCAATATGAGAGAAGGCAGCTTAATAGTCTGTAGACTAAGGCGCTCATCAATTTCAAAGGAAGACTCTATTTCGTTATTGAAACGAATATTTTCAATTTCAAGATAGAGCTTAGCGGTTTCGATTTCATCGGCCAGGGAAATTTCTTTTTCGCGGGTGGAAGCGAGTATCTTTCGGATTAGCTTAGAAAATTTATTGAGATAGTACACCGCCTTTTCCTTGTCACTATCAATGATATACAGCTTGATGGCATTTAGAGAGTTGAAGATAAAATGTGGATTCATCTGGCTACGTAGGGAAGAGATTTTTAGTTCGACGAGCTCTTTTTCATACATCGTATTTAACTGTGCGATACGGGCTTGCTCCACATCTTCCTTAAGCTGTTCGTGAATCGTGTGGCGCAATTTATCATTTTCTTTTAGCTGAACGATGAGTGCCTTTTGGGATTTGTTTTTATCCTGTAAGATCACTTTTTGCTTATACCCAAGGGCTAGAGAAAATAGCATATTCTCGATAACAACTCCGGTGTGAAAAACAATTGTCCCCGTTTCTTCAGAAAAAGGGAGGTAATAAGCGGATTCGGCCAATATCAAGTATACTAACGAGCCTACAAGCACATAGTATTTTAGTGGTGTATCCATCGTGTAGACGACATAAAGCCCAATCAGTCCCAAAACGGCAATAGCCGGAGAAAAGATGTACGCAAAAGCCTTTCCAACTATGTTGATTTCTCCCGAAAGAAATGCGTAAGACATTGAAATTATCAAAACGACAAACAATGCTTGCAACCCTTTATTTAAAAAATTATTCACCTTGGGACGATACACATCAAGCTCCATCAGCGCTTTCGCAAACAATAAATACAAAGAGTTATAAATCCACTCCCTTGGTACGACCACAAAATGCAAATAGGATGTATTGTCTTCTACTTCCATATAGAAGAAAGTTGATTGCTCTGGATATACAGATGTAAAAATCAGAAAGGTGTATAAACTATACAAAAGGTACACCTTACTTTTATGCTGAAAATACAACAGAAAATTGTACACCGAAAGCGTCAGCAAAAAGCCGGCAAACAACAATGTTAAATCTTCTGAATAGTTCAATATAGTTTTGTTTTAGAAAAGGGGAATGGTCAAGACAACCTTGGTCCCTGAAGGCTTGTCGCCATCAACTAAATCAATGTATCTTATCGCACACTCATTCGAGTAATCTCTACAAAAATTCATCAACCGTTCTTCGGTCAACTTGATCCCTACTGATTCTCGCCTATGTACTTTTTTACTTTTTATCTCTGCTGATTTTTGCCGACCTATTCCGTTGTCAATAATCGTGATAATTAAGTAAGATTTATTTTTTTTCTCGAAAGAGATATGTATTTGTTTGTCTCCTTTTTTGGGTGAGAGCCCATGCCAAATAGCGTTCTCAATGAATGGTTGCAATAAAAGAGAAGGTAGCTTAATAGTATCTAGACTAAGACTTCCATCAATCTCAAAGGTAGATTCAATTTCGTTGTTGAACCGAATATTTTCAATTTCAAGATAGAGCTTGGCCGTTTCAATTTCGTCAGCGAGAGAGATTTCTTTTTCACGAGTGGCGGCAAGTATTTTTCGAATTAGCTTAGAAAATTTATTAAGATAGTACACCGCTTTTTCCTTGTCACTATCAATAATATACAGCTTGATGGCATTCAAGGAATTGAAGATAAAATGTGGGTTCATCTGGCTACGTAGGGAGGAGATTTTTAGCTCGACAAGCTCTTTTTCGTATATGGTATTTAGCTGTGCGACCCGGGCTTGCTCAGCTTGCTCGCTGTAAGACGCCACATCTTTTTTAAGTTGTTCGTGAATCGTGTGGCGGAGTTTTTCATTTTCTTTTAGCTGTAGGATTAGTTTGCTTTGGGATGTATTTTTTTCCTGTAGAATTATTTTTTGCTTATAGCCTAACCCTAAAGAAAACAGTAAATTCTCGATGATTACACCAACAAAAAAGACCGTTATAGACAATTGATTACCTCTATAATTTGTAGGAGATGTTGGGAAGATAAAAACGGCCATAAAGGATGCCATAAACAAAGCCACGGACCCTGCGATAATATAGCTTCGTGCAGGTGTTTTGCTCAAAAAAATGGCCGGATAAAAACCAAACAAAGCCATCGCAAAATAAAACGGAATAATAAATGCTGTAAAATATCGAATATAGGCATCATTGCCCGAAAGCTGCCAAAGGACAGCGACTGTTGCAATGGCCACAAACACCGCTACAAGCACCCAATAAAAAATGTTATACCACCTTTTACAGCAGGTCTTTAGCTCTAGAAAAGTAATCGCAAAGACAATATATACAGCGTTATAAAGCCAGACTATTACTAAGCTCCAACTTCTCAGGGTATCGTAAATCGGCTCGACAAGTGTGCTTACAAATCCAAATTGGTCGAGCTTTAGCTGATTAAAGAAAATCAAAAAAGTGTACAGGCTATAATACAAGTAAATCTTATTCTTATTCTGGAAGTACAGCAAGAAGTGATATACTGATAAAATAAACAGAATGCCCATAAAAAACAACACAAAGCCGTTTTCTCCTGGATTCCAAGCGATATCTTCTAAAAGTTCATTTCCCACAGAAGGTGATTATAGATTTAGTAATTTCATCAACTCTGCTTTTCTTGTCCGTGAGACAGGAATGTTAGAGCCATCATCTAAGATAAGATATAGGCCTTCATTTTTGATAAATTCTTTGATGTAGCTGAAGTTGACGATATAGGAATTGTGAACTCGTATAAATTTTTCAGCATTTAAAAGTGCTTCGACATCTTTGAGTTTTTTGGACAAGACTTTTTTGCCGGCCTTCAAAAATAACTCTGTATAATTACCATCTGACTTACAATACATGATGTTGTCTGAGTCTACAAAAATTGTTTTTCCGGCATAAGGTAACCCTATTTTGTCAAACATTGGCTTCGGCTGCAAGCGCTCCAAAGCAGCATAAAGCTCTTTTCCTAAGGTATTCTTTTCTTTGTTTGCTTGAATTTTGGCAACAGATTTTATCAAATCATCAGAATCTATTGGTTTTAATAAGTAGTCTATGGCGCTCTCCTTAAAGGCTTTTAGGGCATATGAATCGTAAGCAGTCGTGATGATGAGATCAAAGCTACGATATTGCAGCTCATCCAAAAGCTGAAATCCATCCATCTCAGGCATTTCGATGTCCAAAAAAACACAGTCCGGTTTTAGGTAATTAATCGCTGCTATGGCATCAACAGGGCTCGTGAATGTCTCTATCACTTCAATGTTTTGACAAAAATTCTCTATCTCCCAGCTAAGGCTCTTGATAGCACTGTTCTCATCATCTACAATTATTGCCTTAATCATTTTGTCTTTTGTTTTATTCTAAAAATAAGGGAATTTTTTGCGAAAGCTTAAAAATACTATCTATGCTTCCGCTAAAACATCCACAATTTACACCTATTTTTAAAAAGGAGTATCCAATATTGTACAATTTGCTTGATTCTTTGTACAACCTGCATGATATCGTGTATAACTGTCCAAAACCAATAACGCTACTTTTACTACCATCTATAAACTTATTCCTACCATCTATACTTTTTTCGTTCTTTTTTTCATTTTGCCCCCTTTTCTTTGTCTTAAACCTTTTCTCTAACCAAATATCTAACCGATGAGTGCTTTTAGCCTAAAAAAACCCATATTCTTATTCCTTTTTCTCGCAGCAACTGTCTTTTTTTCTGCTTGCGCAAAAGACAAAAGCCCCGCAGAACCGACCAGCTCTTATTTTTTAAAATGCCAAGTTGATGGAGTTGATTTTCAGGTTTCAGATGTGGTTACCAGTTTATTTGTGGACCAAACAACCGATGATGATTTCTTTGTTATTTCTAGCATTGATACTGCGGACGCTTCCATTTCCATCTTTCTACAAGGGCCGCCACGCACGGGCACTTTTCAGACAAATGGTAGCTCAACTGGAGATCCCGAATGCTTGTTTTGGTATTCTACAGATACTAAGACTTGGATAACAGACGAAGATGGAACCAACAGCACAATTACCATTACTGAAAATAATGGCAGCTTAATAGCCGGTACTTTTTCTTTTGTTGCCATAAACGCCGAAGGCACAACCAAAACGATTACTAACGGTAGCTTCAAAGCCAAAAAACTATAACCATGAAATCAATGCTATTTTCTATTCTTTTCCTTTTGGCATCTTCCTTGGGTTTGGCGCAAGCCAACAAAATAGAAGTCATCCAGGTTGGTACCAAGTTGATTTTTTATCCGGACCAGTGTGGCAATGACATCCCCGAAGCACAAGGAAAATTAACTTTTTGTGACAATATTGGCAACCTTGGCGTGGTAGAAGAAAGCTACGGACTAAACTATGCATCCGTCCGTAAAATGCTCCTAAACCCCTTCGGAGAAGATGAACTCTACCTAACCGACCATGGCATCTCGATTCACAATACCAATGACACATGGGAAAATATCCCCAATGTAGCGCTTCCTACATGGAATAACGAGCAGGAGGCTGTAGCCAGAAGTGGAATGATGATGCCCAATAATAAAGTGCTCATATTAACATCGAGTTGGGAGCACCAATTACTGCTCTATGACCGCAGCCAAAAAACCATAATCAACCTTGAAATGCCTTCAAATATCATCCCCAACGAAGTCGTATGGGATAGTGACCAATCTACGGCATGGATATTAGCGTCTACCCAAAGTACGAAGTATTTGTTTTCATATAACGGTACAGTCCTAGAACAAAAGGCCACTTGGACCGCCAACTACTCTACCAATGGAACGCCCATCACCTACCACCAAGGGCATGTGTATTGGGGGGCTAATACAACGGGCTTATTTGTTGTAGATCTTGATAATTTTGAGCTTACAAACTATAACAGTGAATCCACGGTGGCACTGCCAAATAACACCATTTATGGTTTGCAGTTTGATGCTGCCGGGATTTTGTGGCTGGCACAAACAGCGAGTTCTGAAGGATGTATCACAAGAATGGATTTAGGGGCCGGTGTAGTGGATACTTTTCGATTACAACTTGAAAATTCAAACAGCCACCATAGGTTTAAAGATCTTGCCATTGACCCCAATGGTTCTTTTTGGTGTGTATCCACCAATTATAACGGTATGGTCAAACTCTCTTTTTCCGGAGGCACGCCCAATTGGGTCCAGGTTCCTAAGTCCGAGCTAGTCGCCGAAGGAGTAAACTTTATTTATGTCCCCCACCATGTGTCTTACGCCAACGACAAATTCTACTTCATGGCATCTAGTCTAAGTACCGGTGAAAACAATGCCAGCGAAGTATTAATCTATGATGGCAGTAATTGGACTTTTCGCAATGATGACCAACCCGGCACACCGGGGTTTCGGGCACAAGATGGTGCAGGAAGCGTATTGCCCAGTGAAGATGGCGGACTGTGGTGGCTCAACTGGTATCATAATATCATCACAATCCAAACAGCAGATGACTACCATACATCCTTTTTTGTAGACCAATCACCCCCAGTAGTCATTGATGCCGATCAAAAACCGGTATCTCGGAGCTCTACCGCTTTGATGAAAATTGACTTTCCGGATAGCCATTTATTTGGGGAGGGAGATGCAGAACAAGGGTTTGCTGGATTGCAGCGAGTGGGAAATCAGATCTGGGCCATCGAACCATATACCCAAAAAGTATATGTCTACCAATATGAAGTCCTTGTCAAAACTTACGACTTACCCGATACCTTGAATTACTACTATGATTTTTCTGTGGATGATGAGCTTAATATTTGGCTCACAAGAATGTACAATGGACTCTTTTATATGGTCAAATACAATACGGACACCGAATCGCTAACGTCAATTGTAAAAGACTATAAATTTCAGTATTATAGAAGAACTATCCCCGGGCCGGACAATATGGTTTGCTTCATAGGAAAGCAAGGAGTTGTTACCTACAAAGATGGCAACTTCTATCCGATGATGTACGCGGACTACCCGGAGTTTTTTAATATTGTAGATGCCATCTTTGACGAAAATGGCCAATTGTATGTGCTGACTCACGACAATGCCACCTTTGTCAAAATTGAAAATCCCGCTTCGGATTCACCCACATTGACAAAGACTAAAATCGAAGGATCCGGATCCATTGTGCCTGTCTTAAAGCATTACAGACCTGGCGGAATCGCGATACGTAATGACGGAAGCATCTGGACAAAAGCTTCTTTAAATTCTTTTGGCATCTTTGATGATGATTTAGCAAAGCAATATACTCACCCGTATGCACCAGATGCAATCAATAGCTTTACAACAAATGAGCATATCAACCTATCACCCAACCCAACGAACGGTCAAGTGGATATTATTGCGGATATGACCATTAAAAGTATTTCCGTATTTGATGCTCAAGGCCGAAAAGTATTTGCACAATCAAGCACGACTCATTTGGACTTACAAAAACTAAAACCCGGTATTTATTTTGTGACAATCCATGGGCAGCATACTTCCGTTACAAAAAAATTAGTGATTGAATAATTATTTCTCATACAAACAAAAAAAACACCCCATCCGTCTTATTCGGATGGGGTGTTTTATAGATCAATGCTTCGGTCAATTATGGCGTGTCAAAAAATTCGAATACACAATAATCACGATGGTTTCTTAATTTAATCAAGTTAGCTCAAAAGACTAAGTTTGAATAAATAAAAAGATGATGATTGATCAAGTGTCGCTTCATGTTACTAAACTAGACGCATAAGAGCCACGAATAACATATCCGTGCATTCGTGGCTTTTTCTATGTGTAGAGTCGCTTCATTCGTGTATTTGTGGCTTCTTTTTATATTAGACTATATCAACCGATATGCGACCAATCAAAACGGTTAAGCATCATTACTTGAGCGTATTTACAAGTCTCACAAATTCTGAACGATACCCTTCAGCATCAATGCCTTTTGCACTTGCGGCGAGGCTTACAACCAAGTCCAACGAAGGATCTTTAATGAATTTGGACTCGCGAAGAATCATCCCAAAATATGCCACTGATGCCGAAAATCTAAAACTATCTGATGCTTGCGCAAAATCTTTTTGCTCATTTTTGATGGTGTGAACAATCTTTTTGCTTCTTCTCCCTGTCGGTTTTTTGTATCGAAACTTGACCGTCGCTAGTTCATCCGCAAAATGCGCATGGCGTTTCTTGCTCTTTTGGTGCGTTTTGTTTTGATATTTTAGTGGGTCTATATTTTCTGCAAATTCACTCTCCACACCCACAGGAATAATCTCATACAAAGCAGTTACAGTATGCCCTGCCCCCAATTCGCCGGCGTCTTTGGTATCATCGTTAAAATCTTTGTCTTCTAGCAAACGGTTTTCATAACCAATCAACCGATACGATTGTACCAAATTTGGGTTAAATTCAATTTGTATTTTGACATCTTTGGCAATCGTAAACAACGTCCCGCCAAACTCACTTATCAGCGTCTTTTTGGCTTCTTGCATATTATCAATATAGGCATGATTGCCATTTCCTTTGTCCGCCAATGTTTCTAGTTTGGAGTCTTTATAATTACCCATTCCAAACCCTAAACAGGTTAAAAATACACCTGACTTCCGTTCGTTGGTAATAAGTGTTTCCATATCACTATCGCTTGACATCCCGACATTAAAATCACCATCCGTCGCCAAAATAACTCTGTTATTACCCTCCTTTATAAAATTTTCTTTGGCTATTTTATAGGCCAACTGAATGCCGGCTCCGCCGGCTGTAGATCCACCAGATTGTAGTGCATCTAGAGCTGCTATAATTTCTTGTTTTTTATCACCTGCAGTCGATGGCAGAGCTAACCCGGCACTCCCTGCATAAACAACAATAGCGACCCTATCCTTTTTTCGAAATTTTTTAACCAACAGCTTGAAAGCTGATTTTAGCAATGGCAACTTGTTTAAATCCATCATTGACCCTGAGACATCAATCAAAAAAACAATGTTTGAAGCCGGTAGTTGTGCCACCGGTATTTTCCTTCCTTGGATACCGATGTGAAGTAGTTGGTGCTTTACATCCCAAGGCGCTTGCGCAATCTCTGTATAAATCTCAAATGGGTCTTTGCCCGTGGGCTCCGGATAATCATAAGAAAAATAATTCACCATCTCTTCGATTTTTACAGCATCTACCGGTGGCTTTTGCCCCGTATTCAAATAACGCCTTACATTGGAGTAAGCTGCATGATCCACATCAATAGAGAAGGTTGACAATGGCTTTTCAACAACTTTGAGAAAATGATTTTCTGCAATCTTGCCATATGTTTCTTGAGTAGTTACCGTGGGATGTGCCTTCCTCCTTCGCCTGTATCGACGACTCTGCCTTGTCCTACGACGACTAGACCCTGTAGAAAAAGTCTGGCCATCAGCACCATCTTTTTCAATCAAAGGAGCTTGAAATTTAGCCACCATCACTGTCACTTCTTCAATAGCCATCTCATCTACCGAAAGCACGATGTCTAGCTTGATTACACTATTGGGCTTTACAACAACATCTTCCACTTGTTTAGTTTCATACCCTAAAGAACTGAAGGTAACAATGTAGGTTCCCGGTTCTAGCTGCACACTATAAAGACCATCCAAATCACTGCTCACACCACTTATCAGACTATCCTTCTCATAGGAAATTGATGCAAAAGACAAAGGCTGACCATCAGAATCCAAGACGACTCCACGTAAAATTGATTGGCTTAATAACGGTAAACTTCCAATTATTAATATTAAAAATAAAATTAGCTTCTTCATAATAAAAAAAATTTAGAATAGAACAAAACTTCACCAATAGTATAACCATTAGAGCAGCTTCTTTCTACATATTAACTGGGGCTGGTGTGTTAAAAGAACGGGCTCCAAATAACTTTCGCTGCCTAGCCTTTTTTTTATCATTAGACAAACTAGCTCCATCCCCTTGAAATAAACGAACAAAATAGCCTTGCAGTCGACGCCAAATTGGGCGTAATAATACCTGTTCTTTTTTGGGTGTTTTTCGCAATTTTGACCAGAAATTAAAAAAGTCCCGCCACAAAAATCTCCCACAATTAGTAAAAACAGATGCTTTTTTAGTGGATTTAGCCTTATTGTTACTCATATCTGCCTATATTTGTCTCCTTATTTTCCCGCAAGGGATACCAACCTAACCAAATAGCATGCACCAAGAAGCAACTCCTTATCAGCCAAAGAACAAAGTCCGTATCGTCACCGCTGCGTCTCTCTTTGACGGCCATGATGCCGCCATCAATATTATGCGTCGTATTTTGCAGCGTACAGGTGCCGAAATCATCCATATTGGACATAATCGCTCCGTCGAAACCATCGTCAACACAGCCATTCAAGAAGATGTCCAAGGTATCGCCATTACTTCTTATCAAGGCGGACACAACGAGTTTTTGAAATACATGTACGACTTACTTCACGAACGTGGAGCCGGACATATCAAAATATACGGCGGTGGGGGTGGCACCATATTGCCCACTGAAATCGAAGAACTACACAAATACGGCATTGCTCGGATTTATTCGCCTGATGATGGCCGTAATATGGGTCTTCAAGGCATGATTAATGATGTGATTCAAGGGTGTGACTTTGCCCCAACCCAACAAGCCAAACCCAGCTTAAAAGCACTAGAAGCCAAAGACCAAAATACCATCGCACGCCTGATTTCCCTTGCGGAAAACAATCCTAATGACAACAAAGACTTACTTCTATCTATCGACCAGCTTGCGCAAAAAGCAATAACCCCGGTTTTAGGAATCACCGGCACTGGTGGAGCCGGAAAATCCAGCCTGGTTGATGAGATTATCCGCCGATTTTTAATGGATTTTACCGACAAAACCATTGGCATTATCTCCGTTGACCCATCAAAACGAAAGACAGGTGGCGCTCTTCTTGGTGACCGTATCCGCATGAATGCCGTCAACCATCCAAATGTCTATATGCGCTCCTTAGCGACACGCCAATCTAATTTAGCACTCTCCAAGCACGTCCAGTCAGCAATCAATATTCTCAAAGCAGCTCAGTATGATCTAATTGTGCTGGAGACTTCCGGTATCGGGCAGTCAGATACCGAAATCATCGACCACTCAGATGTCTCTCTTTACGTCATGACACCCGAATATGGCGCCGCATCTCAGCTAGAAAAAATTGACATGCTCGACTTCGCCGACTTCATCGCTGTCAACAAATTTGATAAACGAGGTGCCGAAGATGCCGTCCGTGATGTTGCCAAACAATATATGCGCAATCACAACCTGTGGGACACTCCCATGGATCAGATGCCCGTCGTCGGCACTATTGCATCTCAATTTAATGACCCCGGTACAACAAAGCTCTATCGACTAATGATGGACAAATTGCAAGAACTTAACCCCATTCTAAATTCCAACCTGACCATTTTGGAAGGTGATTCTGCCAAACAATTTATTATTCCACCACGCCGTGTACGCTACCTTTCGGAAATTTCTGACGAAATACGCAACTACGACCTGTGGGCAAAAAAACAAAGTGAAACAGCTAGGCAGTTATTTGGTATTAAAAATACAATCGCCATCCTTGACACAAAGAAAGACGCTACCACCATAGCGACTCTTCAACAAGCTTACGATGAGCTGGAGATGCACCTAGATCCATTTTGCCGCAAGGCACTGGAGACTTGGGACAACCTTAAAGAACAATATCTTGCTGACGAATTTATCTATCATGTCCGTGACAAAGAAATAAAAGTACCCACCTTCTCGCTCTCACTTTCACAAACACGTATCCCGAGAGTGATATTGCCAAAATATAAAGACTGGGGAGAGATCTTATATTGGATATTAACAGAGAATGTCCCCGGACAATTCCCCTATGCAGCAGGTGTTTTTCCTTTTAAGCGAAAGGGAGAAGATCCAACACGGATGTTTGCCGGCGAAGGGGGGCCGGAGCGCACCAATCGCCGTTTTCATTACGTATCTGGCGACATGCCTTTCTCGAGACTTTCCACAGCATTTGACTCCGTAACACTATATGGAGAAGACCCCAACGAACGCCCCGACATCTATGGAAAAGTTGGAAATTCAGGAGTGAGCATTTGCTCTCTAGATGATGCCAAACGATTATATTCCGGTTTTGATTTGTGCCATCCGACCACTTCTGTATCCATGACAATCAACGGCCCTGCATCAATTATGACCGCTTTCTTTATGAATGTAGCCATCGATCAGCAATGTGAAAAATATATCAAAGAAAACAATCTACAACATCTTGTCGAACAAAAATTAGTCGAAAAATACGACAACAATAACAGACCCCGGCCAACTTATCGAGCCGAAATACCAAAAGGAAATGATGGGCTTGGCTTGATGCTTTTGGGGCTGACAGGTGACGAAGTGCTTGCGCAAAATATTTATGCAGATATCAAAGCCAAAGCCATTGCATCAGTTAGGGGCACGATACAAGCAGACATCCTAAAAGAAGACCAAGCACAAAATACTTGTATCTTTTCGACAGAGTTTTCTTTGCGTTTAATGGGAGATATGCAAGCGTACTTTAATGACAATGGTATTCGTAATTTTTACTCTGTTTCTATCTCGGGTTATCACATTGCCGAAGCAGGTGCCAACCCTATTTCTCAGTTGGCTTTTACACTAGCCAATGGATTTACTTATGTCGAATACTATCTTAGTCGCGGAATGGATATTAATAGCTTTGCGCCTAATTTATCATTTTTCTTTTCCAATGGACTCGACCCGGAGTATGCCGTTATTGGACGTGTAGCCAGACGGATCTGGTCCAAAGCAATGAAATTAAAATACGGTGCCAACGACCGCTCCCAAAAGATGAAATACCACATCCAGACTTCCGGACGATCACTTCATGCTCAAGAGATTTCATTTAATGATATTCGGACTACACTCCAGGCGCTTTATGCCATCTATGACAATTGTAACTCCCTGCATACCAACGCTTACGACGAAGCCATCACTACTCCAACCGAAGAAAGCGTCCGCCGTGCAATGGCCATTCAATTGATTATCAACCACGAGTTAGGCCAAGCAAAAAATGAAAATCCCACACAAGGTGCTTTCATCATCGAAGAGTTAACTGAGCTGGTAGAAGAAGCTGTACTCACGGAGTTTGATAGAATCACTGACAGAGGCGGTGTACTAGGGGCAATGGAGACCATGTATCAACGAAGCAAAATACAAGAAGAAAGCCTTTATTATGAGACTTTAAAAAGTACAGGTGAACTGCCTATCATGGGTGTTAACACCTTCCTGTCCAAGGACGGATCTCCAACTATAACACCTTCCGAAGTCATTAGAGCACACGACGATGAAAAAACAGCTCAATTACTATCCCTTAAATATTTGCACCAAACAAATACCAATAAATGCCCACAATCCCTCAACAAACTTCAAGATGTAGCCATACAAGGTGGTAATATTTTTGAGCAGATGATGGACACCGCAAAGTATTGCTCTCTAGGACAAATCACCAATGCAATGTTTAGTGTGGGGGGAGAATATCGTCGAAGTATGTAAATGATATTTGGGGCCTTATAAGAGAAGGATGAATAGATTAAAAAGCAGATTTTTAATATTACTTCTGTGCTTTTTCAACCCAATGCTGCAAGAGTTATTCGCATAGCGTATATTGGTGAGTATTGTCTCCTACTTCCACTTTTCACCCTTAGCAAAAAGGCTCCACGTCCCAATCACTGACAAGTACAACGTGTGTAAAACAAAAGATGGCAAAAACCACATCATTAATTTTTTTCGCCCAAAATAGGCCGTCGCAGAGCGCAACAATACATAATCCCCAATGAGCTTCATCAATAAAACATAAACCCAAAAACGAATAAAAGGAAATAGCAATAGCCAAACAGAAGTCAGAAAAACCCAACCCAAAACAATCTTCAAAACAAGGTCATCACTTGCCTTATTTTTGCCTCCCCAACGCACACGCTGACGTACAAACCCTCTCCATGTGGATACAGCCTTAGTGCGAACCACTGCATGGAGATTGGTATTAAAAATGATACT
This sequence comes from Lepetodrilus ovalis, assembly GCA_032361185.1. Lineage (NCBI taxonomy): Eukaryota > Metazoa > Mollusca > Gastropoda > Lepetellida > Lepetodrilidae > Lepetodrilus > Lepetodrilus ovalis. The sequence goes on from JAUTBQ010066653.1 coordinate 95,727, forward strand.
CCCTGTCAAAAAATGTTTGGCTATTTTATTGATCAAAAACATATCATCACCCGAAGCGATGGTCTCGTTCCCTTGGTAGCCTTTTACGGCTAGAAAAGCCGCTTTCTCAAATGCCATGTTAGCTCCATTAGCCATATAAAACCAGCGTTGAGAAATACCCACACCTGTCACCAACATCATACCCAAAAAATCCAATGACTGAAACCGTTCAAGCAAACTCGACTCTCCATAAAACTGCACAGGACTAGCCATAAACTTTGGCTTCTGTGCTTCATATTGCCATGCAATGGATTGCAACCAAATATCACCCATAATGCAATCTGCATCTGTGGTTACAATCAACTTTCCTGTAGCCAAATTGACCGCTTGAGTGATAGCTGATTTCTTACCATGACCGATGGCTTGAAGTAAGTAAAAATTCTCAGGAAGGTTTTGTAATTCTAAAATAGGCTTCGTATCATCAACCGAATGATCATCAACGATTAAAAATTCAACTAAATGACTCGGGTATTTTTGCGCAAGCAAATGATGCACTAGATTGGCGATATTTTTTGCTTCATTCTTGGCCGAGACAACGACAGAAATACTTGTCTGGGGCAGATAGTTCGGAGTTGGGCTTTCGACTTTTATCCGTGTCCAAAAAATACGTAGAATGCCCATCAGCAACAAGTACCCTAGACCCAAAACAACCCCCAGAATGGATAAAAAGGACATGAAACCGCTTTTTTGAGCAAGTTAGCCCAAAAAAACTAACTTTGCCGTAATCCGCTTCGTGTTTTTTAGGTCTGTGACTTAAATTATATCACTTAGTAAGTGGCACACCCCTACCCTGCGCCTAGGCCTACCACTTAATAAAATCGGGCTAAAAGTGCCCCGATAGCTCTATCGGGAATGGCATTCAACCATTTTGCTTGGTTCCCTTTACTTCTTCTCAAAAAAAAATTACCTTTACCCAAAAGCCAAGATGCAAGCATATATAATTACGATTGGAGACGAATTGTTAATTGGGCAAGTCATAGATACTAATTCCGGCTGGATAGCGCAAGCGTTGATTCCCTTAGGAATCTCGGTAGTGGGTAAGATGGCTGTCAGGGATGATGCGGAGTCGATTCGGTTGAGCCTTGATTTTGCAGCAGACAAAGCGGACTTAGTGATTTTGACCGGTGGTTTAGGACCAACCAAAGACGATTTGACGGTGACCGTATTGGCGGGCTATTTTGGGACTCCATTGGTGTTTAATGAGTTAGCTTTCGCAAAAATGAAGGATAAGCTGGATCAATATCAGGTAAAAGTATCCGAATCTCACCACCAACAGAGCTTTTTACCACAATCTGCCACTTTGCTCGACAATGCTTTGGGGACTGCTCCGGGCATGTGGTTTGAGCAAAAAGGGACTACTTTTGTGTCGATACCGGGTGTACCACGCGAGATGAAAGTCATCATGAAAGAAGAAGTATTACCAAGACTTTTGGCACAAGCCGGCGACAAACATATCCTATACAAAACTTTTTTGGTAGTAGGCATTCCGGAGAGTGACCTTTCGGAAAAATTAGAATCTATCGAAATAGAGATGCCTGACTTTATCACCTTGGCTTATTTGCCCCAATTGGGCAATATCCGACTTCGGGTAGGAGGTAGACACGAAAATGAATCCATTTTGGCGCAAGCTGTGGCACATATAAACCATCAAATCAAAGAAAAACTAGGTAAATTAATAGCCGCAGAAGAAGATATAAATTTTGCGCAAGCTATCGGCCAGCTTCTGATACACCAAGGCAAGACCCTGTCCACCGCCGAAAGCTGTACCGGCGGAAACATCGCCCACTTACTAACACTCAACTCCGGATCTTCGGCTTATTATCAGGGTTCGGTAGTCGCTTACGCCAACGAAACCAAGGTGGCTACACTGGGTGTCAAGCCGGAAACGCTCCTAAAACATGGGGCTGTAAGCCAAGAAACGGCTATTGAGATGGCCGAAGGTGTCCGAAAATCACTAAATACAGACTACGGAATCGCCACGACCGGGATCGCCGGACCGACCGGTGGCACTCCCGAAAAACCCGTCGGAACCATCTGGTTAGCAGTCTCTTCTAAGGAAAAAACACTCACAAAGAAACTTCAATTGGGTAACAATCGTTTGACCAACATAGAATTTTCGTCAGTTATTGCATTGAATCTGCTCCGAAGGGTTTTTCTTCTGCCAAAAGAAACCTAACTTTGTGCAGATGTACTTGACCAAATAAAACCAAATAAAATGGCTAAAATAGAACTCGTAATGCCCAAAATGGGCGAAAGCATCGTCGAAGCAACCATCCTAAAGTGGCTTAAGGGAGTCGGAGATACCGTCGAGCTAGACGAGCCGATCCTAGAGATTGCCACTGACAAGGTGGACTCAGAAGTTCCTTCTCCTGTAGCAGGAACCATTGCAGAGATCCTTTTTAACGAAGAAGATGTCGTTGAGATAGGCAAAGTAATCGCTATAATCGCTACCGAAGGAAAAGATGTGGCTCCGGCCGCTTCACCGGCTATCGCCGAAACTCCCAAGCCAAAAGAAAATGGTAAAGCAACAGTCAAAGCTCCTACAGCCACACCAGAGGCTGAGCCTGTGGCAGCCAATGCTGGTGATCGTTTTTATTCACCATTGGTACGTAGTATTGCCAAGGCAGAAGGTATTGCTAACAGCGAGCTGAGCCAAATATCCGGGACTGGTCTCCAAAATAGAGTCACCAAAACAGATATTCTCAATTATGTGAAGTCTGATCGCTCCTTTGCAGGAAAAAAGACGGCGCCCGTTTCAGTTTCTACAACAACCGTATCTTCCGGCCAAGTAGAAATTATTGAAATGGACAGAATGCGAAAGCTGATTTCTAAGCACATGGTCAATTCATGGCATACATCACCGCATGTCACCTCCTTTATAGAAGTGGATGTCACCAATATCGTTGAGTGGCGCACCAGAAACAAAAATCTTTTTATCGAAAGATATGGAGGCAAAATAACATTTACACCGATATTTATTGAAGCAGTAGTAAAGGCTTTGCACGACCATCCAATGATTAATATCTCGGTGGATGGAGACAACTTACTCGTCAAGAAAGACATCAATATTGGTATGGCTGCAGCATTGCCTGATGGCAACCTAATCGTGCCGGTCATTAAAAATGCCGACCAGCTAAGTTTGCCGGGCCTTGCCAAACAGGTTAATGACTTAGCTCAAAGGGCTAGGGCAAATAAACTAAAACCGGATGAAATACAGGGTGGTACTTTTACCGTTACTAATGTAGGTACATTTGGGAATGTGATGGGTACGCCCATTATTCCTCAACCTCAAGTGGCCATTCTAGCACTAGGAGCCATCCGCAAAAAACCGGCTGTATTAGAAACAGAATATGGAGATGTGATTGCGATACGACACATGATGTTTTTGTCGCTTTCTTATGACCACCGAGTCGTGGACGGATCTCTGGGCGGCTCAATGTTAAATAGCCTAAAGACACACATGGAAGCATTTGACCCGAAAAGGGGAATCTAAACACAATTTATGAGATTATTTTTTGCGGTATTTATTTTATTTTTTCTGAGTCTAACATCAGGATATAGTCAGTCCTATAAGACGTTAAAGTCAGAAGGTAAGCGCTTCTTTGAAGATGGGTATTATGCTCTAGCTGTTGATCGGTTTGAAGATTGCTTTCGCAAAAGGCCTACAGACAAACAGGTCAACTTTCAATTGGGTGTTTCTTATTTGATGCTCAATAAAATGAAGGATGCGGAAATTATTTTAGATGTAGTCTATAAAAATTATCGCAAGCAGATTCCGGAAATAGCTTATTATCTTGGATTTCTGCATCAGCGCAAGCTAGAATTTCGCAAAGCTGCCAAGTACTATAAGGAATATCTGAAAGATGTCTCGTCAGGTAAATATGCAGAGATGGTGAAGGTGCGCTTGAGAAATTGCGAAAATGGAATACTCCTAAAACAACAGCCGGCACTTGCAGCTATAGAGTTTTTTGGAGAACCGATTAACTCCTTCGAAGATGATTTTCATCCCGTATTAAGCCCCAATCAGCAAGAGAGTCGTTTTTACTTTTCTTCTAACAGAGTGGGGGCTGTAGGTGGTTTGAGAGACAAAAAGGGCAAGGTTGATGTAGATCATGGCCGGCGCAACGCAGATATGTTTGTTGGGGATTTCCAGCCGGTGTTATCTGTAACGAAAATGTCTGGACTATATAATACTTCTCTCTATGACGAAGTAATTGGATTTAGCCCAGATGGACAGTATATGTTTTTTAAAAAGGGCTATGGAAAAGAGTCCGGATTATTGTACAAAGACTACTTTGGCAGTACCTCTAGGGATCGAATTTCTGGAAGCCTTGTGGATGTTCCTATAGATATGGCAGGAGGAGATGCAACTCCTTTCTTTTTTACAGACACGCTGATTATCTTTGCCAGCCGTCAATTAGATGGATATGGCGGGCTAGACCTTTTTTTCGTAAGTAAAAATGCGGATGGATGGCAAAAACCTATTAATATGGGGCCTGAAATCAATAGCCAATATGACGAACACTGCCCTTTTTTGACAAACAACAAAAGAGGGCTCTACTTTAGCTCAAATCGGCCGGCCGGAATGGGAGGTGATGATATTTATAAGGCTATTTATAATCCGGTAAAAAGACATTGGGACAAAGCTCTAAACATGGGAATCCCCATTAACTCTGCGGATGATGACCAGTTTTTTCAGATGATGGCCGATGGGTGGCACTTTGTTTTTTCTTCTAACCGCCACGACGCCATGGGTGGCCATGATATATTTGAAGGACAGTTTTTTGAGCAGCAAGCAGATCAGGTGGTCATGATTATGGATGCTGAACAAGAAGAAGAAATAGATACCACAGCCCTAACGGCCAAAGTAATCCTTTTTCAGCGATATACTTTGGGTACGATTATTCCGGATAGTACTTCTTTTGTCCAATTAAAAGCAATGACCGACCTATTAAAAAAATATCCTGCGGCTCGACTATCCCTAAAAGTGACTAGAACATCTAATCAGCTGGGTGGTTTTATGGAGCGATTAGACCCATTGTCTTCAGTCCTTATTTCTACCGTAAATAGTAGTGTGCCAAACGCTGCGATTAGTATGCGTCGACGGTTGTTGCCACCTGCTCACACCAACAAGCCGGGTGCATACGTCGAAGCCATATTGCTAAATAAATTTAGCGCCAAAGAAAGGTTGATGCCAATAAATGAAGTGAACAAGTATCAGTTTATCCCACGTACGCCAAAAGGAATGCGCTACAAAATTGAAGTAGACGAAAAGTCTAGCGGACTAGAAGATTTTTTAGTTTCCTACAAATATGACTTCTCTTTTGACTATTGGTCTAAAGATCCAGAAAATCAACACATCCTTTTTGGTTCTTTTTTGACTTACGAAACGGCCAAGCAATGGGCGGAGCAGTTGGAAAATAACAGCATCCAAATAAAGAAGATTATTCCTTTTATTAGCGGTGTTGCCATAGACCCTAATAGTGACCCAACATTACTCGCGACGCATCCACAGCTAAAAGATTATATTATAGCGACACAAAAGAATAGTCGTTGAAGTGGCTTGCGCAAATAATAATATTGATTGTATTAATAGCAATCTCTTGGGGTTGTGGCCCCAAAAAAAATGTAGTCAACCAAGCATTTGATGATAATAGCCATACCGGGGACTCTTTATTTATTGAATTTGTAACACTTGCCAACGAGACCGAAACAATTGTTAGGCTAGACAGCTTGATTAGTACAGGTTGGTTTTCCGAACACAAGACCGGTCTCTTATATTATCAAAAGGGTGTGGCTCAATCCAATCTAGGAAAATATGTGGATGCAGAAGGTAGTATTTTGCGCTCTAAGTCTCTTTTTAGCAAAGAACCTGCGGAACGATATCTTGCTCTTTGTAATATCTTGCTGTGTGATGTTAATTTATATTTAGATAATAAGGACTTGGCCCTTCAGTATATCCAAGAAGCTTTAACTGTTTTTAGAAAATTAAATGATAAAGCACAAGAATCTAGGGCGCTTAATTCTTTGGCCTATGCCTATTTTGAGTTTAAGGACATGGGAATGGCCATTGAGACGCTTAAAAAAGCAGCTAGAATACAAGCTGTCCTAAAAGACACTTCTGCTTTGTCCGCTTGCTACAACAACCTTGGTCAAGTACTCGAAGAGGTCGGTGATGTTGGATTAGGTATCTCTTACTATGAAAAAGCAAACAAATTTGCCCTATTAGAAAAACCCCAGAATACTTATCCTCTAAGAAATCTAGGGGCATATTATTTATCTGTCGGACATCTGCAAAAATCAAAGCAACATTATGTCCAAGCGCTAGATATTGAAAAAGAACAAAAACACTATTCTCAGATAAAAGAGATTTATGACCAATTGCTCAAAATAGCTATTCAAAACAATGATTTTAGCGAAGCAATTCTTTATCAAAAAGCCAGGGATTCTATTTATCAAGTTTCGGCAAAAATAGAAAGTGATGAGAAATATACGATTCTTAAAAATCAATACAAAATGGAAACCAGTGCTAAAGAATTAGAACAAAAGCACGCCATTAACGCCAAAAATAGAATCATATTTTTGATTTTTTTAGGACTTATGATATTATCTGGTTTGTTTTTTTTTCAACGCAGCAAGCACAAAAATCTAAAGCTCATTCAAGAAAAAATGCGCCTAGAACAAAGCGTCTTGCGGAGCCAAATGAATCCGCATTTTATCTATAATGCTTTGTCAGCGATTCAGAATACATTGCTGGATAATGACCCCATCAAGTCCGCCACTTACTTGTCTCGTTTTGCTAAGCTTATTCGACAAAATTTTGATTTTGTCAACCAAAAGAGTATTCTCCTTGCAGAGGAAATTGATGCGCTCAAAAATTATCTGGACACTCAGAGCTTGCGGTTTGAAGATAAGTTTGATTATGAAATCAATATTTATTCGGATGTTAATATTGATTCTGTGACCATTCCGCCCTTGCTCTTACAGCCATTTATTGAGAATGCTATCGAACATGGCTTTCGAAACAAGAAAGAAAAAGGTCAGATTGTGATTTCTATTTCCCGCAAGGGCGACCGGATTGTCTATAGTATTTGGGACAACGGGGTCGGCTTTACATCCAGTGCCAAAGATGGAAAAATGCATGCCATTGATGTATTTAAGAAACGATTGATTTTGTTAGGGAATAAAGATGAGAAAACGTTTAATATAGAGTCGTCCGAGTCTGGTACGACGGTACATTTTAGCCTAAAAGAAAATGACTAGAGCAATAATAATTGAAGATGAAGCAAACATCCGAGCCGGTCTCAAAAAAATGCTTAAACTCTTAGATTCGACTATTGAAGTCATCGCAGAGACTGGATTTGTATCGGAAGCCCTGACGCTGGTGAAAGCCGCCAAGCCGGACTTAGTATTCTTAGATATTGAGCTAGAAGATGGAACCGGATTTGACATCTTGAAGCAACTCAACCGGATTGATTTTAAAATCATCTTTACGACAGCTTATAATGAGTATGCCATTGATGCTTTTAAGTTTAGTGCCGTTGATTATTTACTCAAGCCCATTGATCCCGTGGAATTGAAAGATGCCATTAGCCGTGCGGTATCAACTATTGATGACGAAAAGCAGCTAGAAAATTTACTGGAAATTGTCAACGACAAAGCCAAAGTAAAAAAGCCAAAAATTGTCCTTAGAACATCTGAACAACAGTACATTGTGCCGGTTGAAGACATCATTCACCTTGAAGCTGATGGAGCTTATACAACCTTCATAACTGTAAATCAAAAAATCGTAGTCTCCAAAAACATCAAGTACTACCAAGGTCTATTGGGTGACGGATTTGTACGGTGTCATCAATCTCACCTAGCAAATATCACTCACATCGTGAGCTTACATAAACGGGAGTCCTTGTCCATGTCCAATGGTGAATTGGTGCCTATTTCAACCAGAAAGAAGTCAGATATTATTAAGATATTGAGTGACAGTTAGGCACTTACAAAAAAAGTTTTCTCATCTTACAAAAACAAACTATGGCTCGAAATTTTAAACTATCTTTTAAGGCAAAACAATTTTCTTTGAGCATTAAAAAAATCGATCGAAAGAAATTGTATGGATACACATCAACCATCGTTCATGATGATGAAGGCGCAAAGTGCAGCCTAGCTACAGTATCTGATGATGGCAAACACATCTTGTCAAAAGGCTGCGTGGGGTATGCTGCATTAAACGATCGCAATGAATACATTCCTTCGTCTGATATTCGTATGGTCGATAAAGACGGAAAGCCCATCGAAAAAATTCTTTCTTCTTTTGATGTAGAAGAAACCGCTTTAAAGGTAGGAGCCGTCGAGGACTATCTACAAATGCACGTCAAAGCCGCTTATCAGCTTCTGGCCGGTGATGACGGCCAAAATATAGACGAACTGGTTGGCTTATTGAAAAAACACCAATTATTATACTTCAAATTCAATTATCGGACTGATTATGACAATGACGATGCTTTTATTTTGCAAAACGAAGGTATTCCATTTATGGTAATTGGCCAGATAAGCCCTTTTGAGTTTATTGGGTTAGAAAAAGTAGTGGATGATGTCGTAGAAACAGATGACGAGGATGATTTTGATTTTGGAATGCTTTAAACAAAACCCATGAGATTAAGAAAAATTCACATCGCCAACCAAAAGGCCAGAAATACATTAGTAGACTTCAAAGGCTATTCAATCGCTTCAATGGCGGTAAAAGTAGATAGCAAAGGAAACCCAATCATCAACCGAAAGATAATCAAGGGTATCTCTGACAATACTTTTGATGGATTAAAAAAAACACTGGGTGATGACTTAGAACAAATGGCTGAGTTGTTGATTAAAGGCAACCCCGAAGTAGACATCGAAGTGACAGGTCGTTTTTTGGGCGCAAGCCCCAAAGTATACATCAATGATAACCTAAAGGTTGTGTACCGAGTTAATAAAATAGAAAAAGTCTTTGACCCTGCCGGAAAACTAAAAGAAGAAAGAGCCCTTCGCGAACTAAAAGGCAACATCACCAACGAAACACCACTAAAATGGTCCGGAAAATTCTTCCCAATTGAAAAGTCCTACAACAAGTTTGTTTTTGTTCGAACCTACCAGTTGTTTCATGATTCAGGGTTGACGTATGATTTTCTTTTTGATATGGCCAAGGAGCTCGAAGAAAAAAAGAGTTTTCTAATGCTTGGCAGCGGTAGTAAAGGTATTGGCCCCGTCATTTTTCAGGATGGAGGACAGTCTTTTAGGGTCTTTCTAGAAGGACGCACCAATGGGAAAGAATACCTACTACTCATGCACCTTTCTAACCTAGAACTAAAGCCCGTTGAAGATGAAAAATAATGATTTTGTACAAAAAGCCATTAACTATAAAAAGTACATCGGCTCCCGATATATTGCTTTAGAGTCTGGGCATATGACCAAGAATTTGGCTCACTTTAAAGAGTACTTAGTCTCTGTAAAATATGATGGCCATTTTTATGCTCTTGCCTATGATGGCGGTGATGTGTTACTGATAAATCGAAATGGGCGGGTACTCGAACCAATAGACCTACATGACGAACTAAAGGCTCATTTTAAGAAAAATGGCGTCAAACAAATTTTTGTAGCGGGCGAATTGTATGTGGATGCCGAAGTACGCACACGTATGTTTAATGTCTCGACGGCGATTGCATCGGGTGGTACTGATTTAAAATTTGCTGCTTTTGATTTGCTTGAATTAAATGATAAACCTTACAAAGAAAAAACTGCTTTCGAGAAATTTAATAAGCTTAAAGAATTTTTTCCGAAAGGAGGAAATTATCACATGGTTGAGCATTTTACCACTAAAAATGCCAAGGATATTACAGAGTATTTTAAGGAAAAAGTAGAGATCGGAAAAGCAGAAGGGCTGGTCGTAAAAACAGAAGGATTTCCTATCTTTAAAATCAAACCTAAGTTTACTTTTGATGCCGTGATTATCGGATTTGCCGAAGGCGATGGCGATCGAGCAGATATGCTCAGAGATTTTTTATTGGCTTTCCGAAAGGAAGATGGGTCTTATCAAATATTTGCACATTTGCATCATGGGTTTGATGATGAAGAGCGCAAAAAACTTCTCAAAGAATACAAGAAAAAAGTTGTTTCATCAGATTATATCGAAGTTGCCAGAAATAGATTGGGGTTTCAGATGGTAAAGCCCGAGACCGTTGTCGAGTTTACCTGCATTGATGTGATTAATCAAGACTCTAAAGGTACTATACTGAAAATGAACCTGTTATACGATGAAAAAAAAGGATACACGGCTATCCACCATCAGCCAACCATCTCTGTGACGATACCACTCTTTCTAAAATTTAGACCCGATAAGAAGCCTACAGTGGAAGACACGAGCTTTAATCAGATTTTGGATGTGGTGTCTTTTGATGATGTAGACGCAGTGAATTATGATGACATGCCCAAAGCAAAAATTATACGTCGCGAAGTCTACAGAAAAGAAAGTCGAGGCTCCATCATGGTGCGTAAATTCCTAATAATAAAAACAAACAAAGAGCAGCACAGCGAATTTCCTGCGTATGTTTGGCACATGACAGACTTTAGCTCCGGCAGAAAAGACCCCCTCAAAAAAGAGGTGATTGTCTCCGATAGCGAAGAGCAAATTCAAGACATTTTTGATGAAGCTATTTTGACTAATATCAAAAAAGGATGGGAGCAGGTGGAACAGTAGTTTTTTTCAGCTTTTAATCGCACTCCTTCTTATTTTTCAACAATCTACAAGCCGTTTATTATCCACAAGCCTAAGGCTTATTTTTAGTAGAAAAGGTCACACCGTGTATCTGCCCCAGATACCACAAAGCATTTGACCTTTTGGAGAAGGATGTTTTTGCCAATATTCATGCTTGGAGGAGTTGTCAGAAGGAATAAAACGTCCTGGCGGCTACAAGGCACCATCATGTTAAACACATCACTCCATAGCCAAAAAACATACAAACCGGAGCCCAAATAGAGACATATATCAGTCTTTTATCATTTCTTACTTCTATTTGTTTGTTTTAACTGTATTGGATGCTACTTTGCCTCCGTTTACTTTTTTCACCAAAAATGCAGAGTATGAAAAAATTTATTACCCTATTTCTAGCCCTAGTTTTAACTTTTTCGGCGAAAGCCCAAATTAGTGAAAGCTTTGAAGGCCCGGACTTTCCACCTGAAGGTTGGCACACAGCCTTTGTCCCTACCGACCCATCGGTAACCGAATCTGATTCAAAATGGGAAATCTCCAACTTGTACCAAAATAACGGCGCTAAATCAGCCTATTCAAACTTTGATACCGAAGAGTCCAGTGCTTGGCTCATTACACCACAACACACACCAACTGCCGACAAACATATGATTTATTTTTATCAAAGACAGTTTGATGCAGATGATGACTACGGGAGTATCTATACGGTTCGAATCACCTCTGGCGAACAAGATAACCTAGGAGACTACATAACCGTGCAAGAACACGGCGAAAATACCTTTGGTGAAGATTTCACTCTTGACTCCGTCGACCTGTCAGCTTACATCGATACCCCCATCTTTATTGCTTTTGTTCACTTCCAAGCTGATGGTGACAACTGGTATATCGAAGATGTCAGAACCCAAGAAATGATGCCTCCTGGTAGTGCAACAAACCCTACCCCTACAGACGGCACTGCAGAAATAGAAATTACCAACTCACAAACAAGCCCTGTGGACTTAAGCTGGACCGCTCCTACCACTCAGCCTGCTGCTGAGTTTTACAATATAAAGGTCGGTAGTAGTTCCGATGATTTGCTTCTGCTTGGGTCTAGAGTCGTCACCAATGCACACCCAAAAACCTTTCACTTTGGTACCACTTACTATTGGCAAGCGGTTGGCGGAACATCTGGTGGCATGGATCCTGATGCACCTGTGTGGAGCTTTACGACTGTAAATCAACCCACATTTGTCGCACCCTACTCTATAGACTTCGAAAATGAAGGCTTCGTGCCGGATGGCTGTGATCAACTAGTTGAGAATAATGAATTTTGGAAATTTGCAAAAACTACTGCTCACTTTGGTAATGCGGGGGATACCAGTTCTACATCTACAGAAAGTGGAAACTACTTTGCCTACGTAGACGATTCTTCCCCAAATAGCGAAAACACTTCTTTTTTGACTGCGTTTGTGGATGTATCTAGCCTTAACGCGCCGGCTTTTTCTTTCTATACCATTAGCCATAAAGAAGATGCTAGCCTTAACGTTGCTTTTTCTGTAACGCTTTGGGATGGTGCCAATTGGAATGAAATCTTTTCCAGTAGCGAAAATACAGAAGGATGGGAGAAAAAAGATTTTGACCTTTCCGACCTGAATATTACGGGCCCTATTCAAGCAAAATTTATTGTTACAGAAGCACCTGATGGCGGTGTAAAAGACGACTTAGCTATTGATGACATCTCTTTCTACGATGCAAGCCCCGATGCCACCCATACCGCTCAAAGTATCAATGGGCTGGCTTACTTCCCCAACCCCATCCAAGACCAATTAAATATTCATGCAAATGAATCTATCCAGTTGGTACAAATCTTTGATGTCCTGGGACATATCGTACTTTCTCAACCAACTAACAATACGACCATAACCATCAATACTTCTTCTCTTGAAGATGGTGCTTATGTTGTAAAAGTAAGTACCAATGACAAAAGAAGCGCTTTCTCCTTGTTTAAATAAGGGGATACAAGTATGCTTTTGAGCGTCAAGAAAAAGTGGAATCGACAATTGTTGATTCCACTTTTCTACTTTTTGTTATCTTAGTGCCATGAAGAAAGTACTCAAATACCTATCATTGGCAATCCTACTAGCCATTATTTATGCCTTTGTCGTTGTCTTTTATCCAAGGACACCCATCATCAGCGGATATGCTGCCCACAGCACTTGCTCCTGCCACTTTAACGCCGGCCGCCCACAAATATCCATCGAAAAAAATGATAACGATCTGGACATTATTGGTATGACAAGCAACGTCATTGATGAGCAAGCACATGCTGTCACATCTTCCATTTTTGGCTTGCGCAAACGAACTGCCGTATACCGCCCCGGCTTTGGTTGCGTGCTCGTCCCTCTTGGAAGCACTCAGCCCACTGCAATCAACCACGTACCACCCAAAGCCATTATTAACGACACGTTAGCATGGCCTTACGGCAAAAAGGAAATAAACCACCAAACACCCAAGATCCAAAGTATTATCAACGGCGCTTTTGACAACGGAGATGAAAAAAATAAAAAAACACGGGTCGTTCTTGTTGTCCACCATGGAAAAATCGTTGCCGAAAAATATGCCCCGGGTTTTGACAAAAATACAAGACAACTTGGCTGGTCAATGACCAAGAGCTTTGTCAACGCTCTGTATGGCACCTTGGTCTACAAAAATAAAATCGATATCAACCAACCGGTAGGACTGCCCGAATGGACCGACAAGCGCAAGGACATCACTTTTAATAATTTACTGCAAATGAATAGCGGACTCGAATGGAAAGAAGATTATGCATCTATCTCTGATGCCACCAAAATGCTTTTTGAAGCACCAGATGTCTCAAAAATACAACCTGCCAAACCACTCGCCTACCCAATTGGGACACATTGGGAATACTCTTCTGGAACGACCAACTTGCTATCCGGACTTTTGCGCCAGCAGTTTGCCACACATGATGCGTACTTGGACTACCCTTTTACCGCTTTATTTAACAAACTGAACATGGCTTCCGCCATAATGGAAACGGATATTTCCGGGACATTTATTGGATCATCCTATGGATGGGCAACACCCAGAGACTGGGCCAAATTTGGACTACTTTATCTCCATGATGGCATCTGGAACGGTGAACGAATCTTGCCGGAAGGTTGGGTCAAATACACATCCACTCCGGCTGCCGGATCCAAAGGCAACTATGGCTCACAGTTTTGGCTAAATGCCGGAGATGCCTACCCCAAAAGCCCCAAAGATATGTTTTATTGCGACGGATTTCAGGGACAATATGTGTACATCTTGCCAAGCCAAGACTTGGTGATTGTACGCATGGGATTACGCTCTTATCCGGACTTCGATGCAGATAGTATGATTGCTAAAATCGTGGCAACACTAGACGAGTAACAACCTGAATATCAATAATTTACACAAAATAACTAAGACCGCCAACATCTAACTAATTGGTGAACGTCGTCGACATCAGCAAATCCAATATTGACTTGTTGCGCCTAGTTTTAATTTTTAATATTTGAAGCTATTCTACCAATAATTTTTCTTGTAAGACAAATCCTTCTGCTTGCGCAAAAACAAAATATTGCCCTTTCTTTAGCCGGCTAATATCAAGAATTGTATTTCCAGAAAAATCTTCCAAAACCACTTGTCCAAGGATGTTATATATCAGCACTTGACTCAGCGTCATGCCTTTAGTATTAAACCGAATCTCCAAGTTAGCCGGATTGGGAAATAGTGTCATTTTATCGCCTTTATAAAAAATACTTAACACTCTTGAATAAGACTCTTGACCATCAAAATCTTTTTGAAGCAGTCGATAATAATTGCGCCCTTCATAAGGGTTAGAATCAAGAACCTCATAAGTTAGTCGCTGGTTTCCCGAGCCTTTGCTAGGTACGAAACCAATATTTTCCCAACTCTCCGCATCACGGCTGTGTTCAACATAAAAGCCTAAGTTATCCTTTTCCGAAAGGGTTCTCCAATTAATTTTTATTTTATTATTATATTTTGACAAGCCAAAATCAACCATCTCAACAGGCAGCGCATTGGCATATTCAGCTAAGAAAGACAAATACCGAATAGGCTCATTGTCTACCTGGTGTTCACCATGCCCAAACAAATCCCAGTCAGAGTGAAAAATCATTTTTGTCCCGGCTCTATTGACTGTCGCTAATGGTGAAGGCAAAGAAGAACGACTATAACCAAAATGCATTATGGTTCCAGAGCCATCCAGCTTTACAGCAAATAGTCGATTCCGCCAGTCATTATTTCCTTCTTGTCCTGCATTTTCGCAAGGATGATAATTAGAAGACACATAGGCCCAACCCGGCTTATCAAAATTTCTTCCGGAAACGTGGCCAGCTACGTTAGGATTATAATTGTCAACCCCACAAGTCCCGGAAGTGTGCTCTGTCGCTGGCAACAGATCGGTCTTAACACCATCCGACAAGCGAATCATCGACAAAGGTATGACTTGAACAAAGACTTCATTGCCCTGCGCATCTACCGCAAAATCACCATGCTGTGTCACGGTGCTCAGTACCCTTAGTAAATTAAAATACAAATCGTATAACTCCAAATGACCCGTTACATTATTAGAGATAACAACATAGTCTCCGGAGGGCGTCATTGATGCCCAATCAAATCCATCATTGGCAAAAGAGCTTAGGATTACATTGTTTTGAATATCATACACCTTGGCCTTCGTGCCTGCACCATCCACAAGGTTGGTTAGTACCACATATCGATCATCTTTGGACAATTGTCCCTCATAAGGCCCTATCCTGACTGAGTTGAAGTCTTGTATCTGAATGAGCGTATCGGTTATTTCCGGAGTAGCTGATACATTTGTTTTTCTAAAATAGTTTCCTCTACAATTATAACGAAAATCAGGCTTTGTATTAGACCACCTAGAATCATCTCCATAGTCTACGATTCGTTTGTTGATGCTATAGTCATCTCCATTCAGGAGAAATATCGTACCAAAAAAGATTAAAGAATTATCGGCGTTCCAAGCCTGAGTTTTGGCATACTGATGACATATCGGACCATAAGAACTAAAGTTACTTCCATAGACTTCCGTAAATGCTTCCATATCACTCAGCCGTCGATAGTCCGTGCCGTAAGTATCATCATGTACTATCTGTAAATAATCGGGCATCACCATATCCGAGGGCGTTTCCGGTACACCATATGATGTTTCCGGTGGCAATTGTCCAAAAATAGGAGAAATCACTGCTATTGACAGAAGAAATAGAAGGTAAAATGTTTTCATGCTTAAGGCTTTTATGGCGTTTAATATTAATACGATACCTATACAAAAAACCCTAATACTTTTGAGCTAAAGGTTAATAAAACAACCTTTAAATTTGAACTATGAAAAGAAGTAAATTTAGTAAGAGTAAAATCATAAAAAATCAAAAAGGCGGCACTGACAAACGTCAGCACAACAACTATCGCTTTCAATACCAGAATTACAAACGCCAGTTTCCGGTAATTCCAAACGAACATCTCTTGCCGCTTCAAAATCACCATTCATATAAGCAACAATAGAACGAATTTGCTCATATCCTGTCGCCATTAAAAATGTTGGTGCTCGTCCATAACTTTTCATTCCAACAATATAAAAATCCTTCTCTCTTTGCCTTAATTCTGCTTCTCCGTGCGGCCTTACAGTACCACAACTATGAATATTTGGGTCTATTAAATCGGCTAATTCAGACACACTTTCTACAGAAGCATCTGCATCAAAACGTACTTCACGCAAGAAACTAAAATCTGGGCGAGTTCCAGTATTGCTTATGACTTCTTCAATATTTTCTAATAAAAATTCTTGCTTATTTTTAAATCCTTTTACAATAAGACTGTCCTTAACTTTATCAAATTGATGAATAAAAACAGGTGTGTGAATTTCTATTTTTCCTGAATTAACCAATTTTTCAATTCTAATACCTAATTCTCCTCTCGATTTAAATCCGTCAGTTTCTTGACCACCATAAACATCACTTACATTTTTCTTTCTTAACAACCAATGTATTTGTGTTTTTGGATATTTTTCTTGTACATTACTCAATGCTAAAACAGTTCCAATAGCAGAATGTCCGCCACCAACTACAAGCACGGGTTTGTTAGCATATTTTTCTATTAATTTACCATTTACATCAGGCATTCCGTAGGAAAAATGTTTGCTATTTTCTTTTTCACCAATAGCAAAAACACCACCTGAACCTACGGGATTTGGATTTTGCCAAGTTCCAGACGCATCAATTACAGCTTTAGCTTCATATATTTTAAAGTTGCCATTTTCATTTACTTGTATAGAAAAAGGAAGATTTTCACGATTAGCATTTTTCATTTTATCCAATCCTTTTCTACCTATAGCAAAAACTTTAGTATTTAAATGAATATGTTGTTTTATCTCTGAAATTTCAGATAAAGGTTTTAAATATTCACTTACTAACTGCTTACCAAAAGGAACTTCTTTTTTATCCGGAATAGCAATTCCGTTTTTAATTAGTAAATTTTCAGCTACTTTATCGATATTATATTCCCAAGGAGAAAAAACTTTTACGTGTCCCCAAGTTAGGATATTTGCTCCAACAGATTTCTCTGCTTCAAAAAGTATAAATTTTTGCTTACTATTTAATAAATGTGCTGCTGTTGCAAGACCAACTGGTCCTCCGCCTATAATTGCAATTGGTAAATCCGACTTTTTCATTTTCATTCATTTTAAAATTCACTTTACAGATGCGAAAATTTAAAATGGACGCAAAATGAAATCTATTTACAAGGATTATTACAATTATTTT
>JAUTBQ010066654.1:0-41346 GCA_032361185.1 Lepetodrilus ovalis
GCTAATTGTTTTGATGGATCAATAGGTTCTTCGTAACAAACCCGCACAAAGCTTTTTAGTAAATTAAGTGTATCTTTAGGTATAAAGTTTTCTGCTTGTACACCTAGAGATTTATATAGATTGATGTAATCAAACGCTTCCGAACGTAACTTTAATTTTGGTTTACTTAATATTTGCATAACAATATTTATTTATTGATGATTAAAATTTTAATTTGTTAAAACTATAAAGAGGAACAGAATTACAATAAAGTTCTAATTTTGGAGTTACAAAATAATCAAATATTATTTTCTACTTTGATTTAAATTGTGAATTCTTAGTTTAGGCTTTGATGGAAGTAATCTTATGCAGTTTTGTGAATAAAAGAACTGATTTGCTGGTGATATAAGAAACTTGACAAAACTTGACAATTGCTAAGACTTACATTATCTTTACACAATGAGTAAATTACTTAATACACACCTCATTAAAGAACAAATTTCAGAATACGGAATTAACCAAACTCAATTGAGCGAGAAATTGGGAGTTACAAAACAATCTGTTTCTCTTTGGTTAAATAGCGAAACGTTTCCACGTCCATCAGAACTTCTTAAATTAGGCAAGCTTCTTAAATTAAAATATTCAGATCTTGTTGAAGTTGACAAAACCCTCGAACCGCAGGTTGCATTTAGAAAAGTGGGATTAGCAAAAACAAAAGATGTTCATTACAAAAGAGCTAAAGAAATGGGATATGCTCTTGAACAATTAGTTGAATTTCTACCACCCAATATGATAATAAAACCTCCGGAATTAAAGAAGCCTATAAACAATTATAAATATATTCAAAGTGCTGCTGAAACCGTTCGAAACATTTTTGAAATTACAGATTGGGGGATTAAATTTAATGAGATAATAGATATTTTAAATTCATTAAAAGTTGTTTTAATTCCTGTCCTTCTTGGTAGCAAAAAAAATCACGAAAATGCGATTCACATTTATCTACCCAAAAGTCAAACTACTTGGATTTATATAAATTTAGATACAAAGATATTTGATTTTAAGTTTTGGCTTTCACACGAACTTGGACATATTTTAACACCTCTACTAGTTGGAAAAGAAGCAGAAGATTTTGCCGATAATTTTGCAGGTGCTTTTTTGTTCCCTGAACATTTAGCGAAAAGTAAATATTACGAAATACTAAATCTCAAGAAAAAAACGCAAAAGATAAATGCATTAATAAGTACAGGTTACGATCTAATAATTTCTCCAATTACTATACTTAAAGAGATAAACAAATATGCTAAAAACCATAAATTGGATTTAATCGATTTAGAAAAGAATAATACCTTTTATGCAGCAACTACTAATTTTACAAAAGCATATAGTCTCATTAGTGAATTATTATTAGGCATGGAAAAACCAACTGTGGAAAGTTATATAAACATTGCCGAAGATAAGTTCAAAACGATCTTTTTTACTTTACTTAAAAAGTATAATAAAAAAAATGAAATTACTCCTAATTATATAAAAAGTGTCTTAAATATACCTTCCATTGACATATTAGAAATCTATACTTATTTAACAAATGTCTCAAACTAAAATATTACTGGACACGAATTCTTATCTTAGACTCGCTCAGTCCATTCGTCCACTCTTAGGAACTCAGTTCGGAAAGGAACGGTTTGCTCTTTACATTCATAAAGATATTGAAACTGAACTAAATCGAAGTCCTGGATTACAAAGTAAGTTTAATTGGATTGAACAAGAAGAGTACAAAGAAAACCGGAAGAAAAAACTTATAATCAAGAAGATTAAAAAGGTAGATATTGAAAATACATATGATTTTATTTGGGAATATCAGAAAGATGAAAAACTAGGTTTATCACGTGAAGATATTTATTGTATTGCAACTGCATTAGAGTTGGACATCAAATTAGTGACTGATGATCAGAATATGATTAAGGTATGCAAAGAGTTTGAAATTGATATTTTAACAACATTGGAGCTTATGAAGCTAATGCAAGATAATAACCATATTGATATTGAGTTAATTAGACAAATTACAGAATACTGGAAATATGAAGATGATTTACCAAGAAACTCAATAACGTTTGAAAAAGATATCAAAAGACTATTTGGAA
The DNA here is from genome assembly GCA_032361185.1 of Lepetodrilus ovalis. Taxonomy (NCBI): domain Eukaryota; kingdom Metazoa; phylum Mollusca; class Gastropoda; order Lepetellida; family Lepetodrilidae; genus Lepetodrilus; species Lepetodrilus ovalis. The sequence continues at coordinate 2,121 of JAUTBQ010066654.1, forward strand.
ACTCGCCAAATAGATAATTACTTCAAGCTCAATCACCCACAATCTCTTTACCATTTTTTCGACAAGTAACCACCCATGTAGTTTTTCTTTGTTTTTTATGCGTTGTCTATATTACAGTATTGGTGTTGATGCTAAACATACTTTTGTTTTTTAGCAACGGCATTTACAATTATAAAAAGGAATGAATTTATATTGTTTTTAATTTAAACGATATTATTAAACATTTAACAATAATCAAAATCTATTTACGTAGGAACAAGGTATGCCTTATTCCTACAATCTTTAAATAAACTCTTTAATCAATTCTTCGGTTCTCTTAACTAAATATTTATAAGCATTTTTTATTGAATCTTCCTTAGAAATATTTTTTGTTCTTATTGGTTTAACAATTGCTACGCTAAGTTTGTCTAATTCTTCTTTAGTTAACGTTGTATCGCCGCAAACTATTGCTAGTGTTTTTTTTATTTTTCTACAATTATTCATAACACCTTTAACTACTTTGCCTTGCAATGTTTGCTTATCTAGTAAGCCTTCTCCGGTAATTATTAAATCACTTTGTTGAATGTAAGTATTAATATTAAGTAAATTTAAAATAGTATCAATTCCACTTTTTATTTTTGCATTACAAAAAACAATAGCTCCGGCTCCAACACCACCGGCTGCACCGCTTCCAGTAATTTCCGAAACATCTTTCCCAAATGTGTTTTTAATAATTTTAGAAAAGTTTTTTAATCCTTTGTCTAATTTCTCTATTTCTTTTTTGTTTGCTCCTTTTTGTTTTGCAAAAATATAAGCAGCACCGTTTCCCCCAAACAAAGGATTATTAACATCTGTCAATACATTAACTTCAATGTTTTCAAATGATATTGCTTCGCTTGTATCAATGTATTTTATTTTCGAAAGACTTTCACCAATTGGTTTTAGAATATTGTTTTGTTCATCTTTAAATTTATAACCTAATGCAGAAGCTATTCCGATTCCGGCATCGTTTGTTGCACTTCCGCCAATAAATAAATAGATTTTTTTCGCTCTCTTTTTGACTGCATCAAAAATCATTTCTCCTGTTCCTAAACTTGTTGTGTGCATTGGGTTTTGTTCTTCTTCACTTAACAACTGCAAACCGGAAGCTGATGCCATTTCTATATAAGCTGTTTCATTTAACAAACCGTAAAATGTTTTTATCTTTTCAAATGTTGGGTTAGTAACTTCTAAATAAACTCTTTTGAAATGAAAGGTACTTTCTAAAGCAGCTAGTGAACCTTCGCCACCATCGGCAAGCGGAATTTTTAGAACTTGAGATTTAGGTAAATTTGTTTTTATTCCTTCTTCAACTGCATTACAAACTTGTTGTGCGGTTAAAGATTCTTTGAACTTATCTGGAACAATAAGAATTTTCATTAATTATCTTAGTACTTAATAAAGCTTAATCTGCAAATATTTTTCTAAAATGTTCAATTCTTCTCTTAACATGTTTTCTAACATGGGTAAAACGTTTGTCAATTTCTTTTTCAACTTCAACTTCTGCAATATCTAATAATGTTTTAAAGTGTTTTTTTGCTTTTTTGTTTTTAAAGAATTCTTCCTTAAACCCAAAGTTGTTATGAATTCTTCCAGTAAAGTGACCAAATCTGAAATCGTCTTTTTCAAAGTTCATTATTTAGTTATCTAATATTATTTTTTAATAAACCAGTTTGTTACGCCTTTAACAGCTTTTTCAACAAAATCATCCTTCTTTAATTTTTCTTGGTCCTCTTTGTTTATGCTTTCAAAGCCAACTGCAACAAAGTAAGTTGCCTTATCAAAAAAGTTATTTATTTTTTGATAGAATTCCAACGACTGATGAAAATCCATAATAGAATTAATAACACCTTGGTTTACGATATAACGCCACAGTACAACTCTGGCAAGTATTAATGCATAAATCACTTCGCTGTTTTTAAGATTTTCATTAGCCCTTTCTCTACCTAACTGAATGAAGTGTTCCGCAGTTTTAGGATTGCTTGGATCTGAGTTCATTATTCTTTCGCCAAGTCTTCTGTAAACATCATAAACTCTAACACCAAGTATAGTGTCATCAATTTTACGGTAACCGACAGTAGATGGATTTGTTTTTATTTCGTGTATCCATTCTTTGGTAAGAGCTTCGGCATGGTCTTCAACTAATCGGATAAATTTTTCGTATAACATTTTGCACCTCCGTTTTCTTTTTAAGAAGTACTTTATTTACAATACGAAAACCGAATATTTTTGATTGGGGTTGGTTTTCTGGTATTTATTCTTTTGATAAATTAAAACTTACTTCAGCAATTTTTTTTTGCTTCGAGTATTCGTCCACAACATTAAAAATTATCTTATACTTACCGACTTCAAAAGTTGTATCAAGTTCTACTTGGGTTTCTATTGGTATATCAATGAACTCATTTTTTTGATTACTTGCAAGTGTATCTTCAAATATTTTTTTTAGCGTGTCATTTTCTGATGTTATTAAATCAACAGAATAAAAAAGTTTAATTAAAAATTCATCGTTTACTTCTTTTTGTGCAAAATCTTTTGCATTAATTGTTGCATTCACCTCCCAACCTTCCCCTACATCAAAAGCAAATGCTTCTGGATTGAATAATTCTAATTTTGGTTCAGGTTTGCTTTTACAACCAAAAAGACCGACAATTAAAATAATTATATAAATGTGATTTTTCATAATTCCTTAAATTCTATAAACTAATAAGCTACATACAAAAACTATTAATATAAAATAACTAGCTTGTTTCTCATATACACTGTTGCGTACTGATTACTTCTCTATTCTGTAATAAAACAATCCATTTTTAGGTTTTTTAATTATTTCATCTTTTATCAATTTGTTTGTTGTTTCTGAATATATAAAATGATACCACCAAATAAAAAATTCATTAAATGTTATTTCTCTATCATAACCTAATTCTATATAAATCTTTTTAAAATATGGTTTGTTTTTTTCTAAAATATCAATTAGTATCGGTAGAAATACCTTTGGCATTTGATTATAAAAAATATTAAAATCTTTTTTGTTAAAATAATGTATGCTTTTGTTTTCGTAATCTCGCCAACCAATATTAGTTTTTGTCCTTGTGTTTCCATATACACCGATATAGATTGTATCTTTATTTATTAAACCTTGGTTTCCGTAAATTCCGAAAGGTTCCGTATTTTTTGTTGTATCTTTTTCGAGAATAGCAAGATAATAGTGTTTCCCATTCCTTGATGGTCTTTCTTTTCTTAAAAACTCTTTTTCTATATTTCCAATTTGCCCCATATCCAATAAAATATCACTTATGTAGAAAAATGATAAGTCATAAAACGAGAATTTTTTAGATATATCCATTTGAGCATGAATATTTTTTATTTTTGGTATTATTCTTTTAATACTGTCTGTAATCTCATTTGCAACTTTTTGTGATTTCTCAATTAGAATTTTCCCTTTGTCTAACGGAAAAATTCCCATTGACGGAATGTAAATATTATTAGTTTTTTTTAGTAATCCATTTTTTATTAATATTTTGATATTTTTCTTTAATATTAGACTATTCCAATTGAAATATTCCTCAATTTCCTTTGCTGGAATTTTATAATGTAAAGCAATTATCAATAAATTAAGACTGTCGTTTGAAATATTAATATCAGGATTATTATTTCCTTTTGAAATCTGTTTAATTTCAAATGTTGAATTTGTAATATACTTTAATGTTTCTTCATCTTTTACATTACAACTACCAAATATTAAAAGAAGTAAAAGAATTTCTAAAAATTTCATTATATCTCATTATTGCTTTATTTATTTCATTATAGCATAACAGCATGTTTTTGGTTATACGCAATGTGTAAATTGCAAAATACCAGCTTAATTATTTTTCTTAAAATCTTCCATAAACTGTACTAAATCTTCTACACCTTTTGTTGGAAACGCATTATAAATTGAAGCACGAATTCCACCAACTGAACGATGTCCTTTCACTCCGGAGAAATCTTTTGCTGTAGCTTCTGCAATAAATTTCTTTTCCAAGTCTTCGTTTTGTAAATTAAATGTAATATTCATTAGTGAGCGATCTTCAATAGCAGCAGCACCTTTGTAATATCCATCTGAATTATCAATTGCATCATAAAGCAACTTTCCTTTTGTTTCATTTACTTTTTGCATTGCTTCCAGTCCGCCATTTTTAAGTAGCCATTTGTAAACCAAACCCATTATATAAATTGTATAAGTCGGAGGAGTATTATACATAGAACCTTTTGGAACGTGAGTGTTATAATTTAAATATGTGTGAAGTGTATCGGGTGAACGTTCTAACAAAGATTTTTTTACAATCACAAGTGCGGCTCCGGCGGGTCCCATATTTTTTTGAGCTCCGGCATAAATCAACCCAAATTTATTTACATTAACAGGTTTGCTAAGAATATCTGACGACATATCACAAACAAGTGGAACGTCTCCTACTTCCGGCTCGGTTTTAAACTGAGTTCCAAAAATTGTATTGTTTGATGTATAATGAACATAAGATGCATCCGGTGTTAGATTAAGTACATCTTGCTTTGGAATATAATTAAAGTTTGCGTTTTCCGAAGTTGCCGCAACATTTACTTCTCCAACTCGTTTTGCTTCTTTCATAGCTTTTTTAGACCAAGCACCGGTGTTGATATAATCAGCTTTATTGTTCGGTGGCATTATGTTAAGTGGAATCATAGAAAATTGAAGCGTTGCTCCACCTTGTAAAAAGAGAACTGCATAATCATCGCTTATGTTAAGTAACTCTCTTATATCTTTTTCGGCAGCAACAATAATATTGTCATAGCTTTTTGAGCGGTGACTCATTTCCATAACAGACAAGCCTTCTCCTTTGTATGAATAAAAATCTTTTTGTGCTTCAAGCATTACTTCGTCCGGCAATGTACATGGTCCGGCACTGAAATTATAAATTCTTTTTTCCATTTTTTGTTTCCTTATAGTATGTAGTTTGTCTAATTTTTTTGCTCTGTTTTTTTTTCTTAATTTTTATCATACTCTTTTTCTTACTCGCTTTTAATTTATTTCTTAAAAACAAAAATGAGATTAAGATTAGGAATAAGAGTATGATTAAGAATTATCAACTTTGTATTCAACCTCGGGTTCGTATGCTCTATTAGAATTACTTTTTATTAAACCTACCAGCATTGAGACAATCTCTTTTAGCATAATTTTACCTTGTTTAATTTCATCAAACGATAAAATCTTTTTTGCAACCAGAATATCTAAGGCACCGGTACATTCTAAAGCAGAACCTCTTGAAATATCAAAATATTTACATCTATCTTTACTTGTAAACTTTTCGTTTCCTTCAGGTATATTAAGCACTACCGAAGTCGATGCTCTATCTAATTGACTATGTACATACAGCATACTTCTTTTCCACTTTTTCAAGAATATCATTTAACCAAACAATAAATTTCAAGGATTTTTGATAAACATGTAATTTCTCGTGATCAAAATAATGATTTTATTCACTCATGATTCTTATCCTTTTTCTTAATCTTTATCATGCTCTTTCTCTTACTCGCATTTAATCACTAAGAAAAACAGAAAAACGAGATTAAGATTAGGAGTAAGAGTTATTTATTAAATTGTATGCACTACCAATCCATCTCTTAATTTTGGTTCAAACCAAGTTGATTTTGGTGGCATTGTTTCTCCGGCATCGGAGATGTTAATTAAATCATCTACAGAAACAGGATACATTGAGAATGCAACTTTAGCTTTTCCACTATCAACTAATTTTTCTAATTCTTGTGTTCCTCGTATTCCACCAATAAAATCTATATTTGTATCTGTTCTAATATCTTCAACACCTAAGAAGGGTTTTAATAAATAATTTTGTAAAATACTTACATCCAAATTTCCACCAACATCTTCTGTTGGTTTAACATTATTATTTGGTTTTAGTAAAGTCCATTTACCAGACATATACATACAAATATTTTTAACACTTTGAGGTGATGGAGAGTCAGTTTTTTCAATGGTAAAATTTATTTTTATTTTTTCTATAAATTCTTCTTCACTCATTCCTTTAAGATCAATTACAACTCTATTATAAGGAAGTATTTTTAATTGCTCGGCTGGAAACAGAACAGCCAAGAAATAATTATATTCTTCTTCCCCAGTATGGCTCGGATTGTTTTCTTTTTTTACAGCTCTTGCTCTGCTGGCACTTGCTGCTCTGTGATGTCCATCTGCAATATAAAGGTAATCGGATTTCCCAATTTCATCAACTACTGTTTGTTCATGTCTTTTAGGAAGCAACCACATTTTATGAACTATTCCATCTTCGGAAGTGAAGTTGTAAATTGGATCGGATTCGTTCATTGTTTTATCAACAATTTCATTAACCTTATCAATTCCTTTATATGTTAAAAATACTGCACCGGTTTGTGCTTCGGTAGTAACAATATGGTTTGTTCTATCATCTTCTTTTACACGTCTTGTCTTTTCGTGTTTTTTAATTATATCATTATCATAATCATCAACAGAAAATGTTGCTGCTATTCCAACTTGTTTTTGTTCACCCATTGTTAAATGATAAACATATAGGCTTGTTTCTTCATCTTGGAGCATTGCTTCATCTTTAAGTTTTATAAAATTTTCTTTTGCCTTTTCATATACTTGTTTGTCATAAGCATTTATCTCGGAATTAAGCTCAATCTCCGAGCGAGTAACTCGTAAAAAATTAATTTTATTTTCTTTTACTAAAGCTTCAGCTTCCTCTCTATTTACAACATCATAAGGAACACTAGCAACAAGATTTGCAACATCTACTTTTGGTCTAACTGCTTTGAAAGGTCTTATAACAGCCATCGTTTTCTCCAAGAATTACATTAAAAAATATTTTATAACTGAAAATTAGTACTAATTATTTTTATTTCCACAACAAATAAAAATGATTATGAAAACTATTTTATTATGGAAATCATTTGCTCAAGTTCAGTAATAAGTTCATCTGCATTTCCACTAAATCCAACACTTTTAAATCTAATATTTCCATTTTTATCTATAATAAATTTTGTTGGTATTCCTTCCACACCAAATTCTGAAACTACTTCGTTTTTATCATCAATCAAAACATGAAAAGGATAGTTCGTTTTTTTAAGAAAGTCATTAACATTTTTTACTTTGTCTTCCGTTCGTTCCCATGTGTTAACAAATAAAAACTTCACATTATTACTCTCTGCAAACTTAGCTTGAGCTTGTTGCATTGCCGGAAATGATTGGAGGCAAGGTCCACACCATGTTGCCCAAAAATCTACAATAACAGTTTTACCTTTAAAATCCGAAAGCGAAATAGTTTTGCCATCAATATCAACCAAAGAAAATTTAGGTGCAGGTTTATTAGTAATTTCTTTTTTCAATTTTTCTAATGTTTTTTTATTTGTTTCTTTCTCACTTTTTGACAAGTATTTTTTCAAATCCGCATCACTTCCGCCAAGTTCAACAAACACTTGACTATACAATGATTTCATTTTGTCAGTACCTTTACCAGAATCGATATATTTACGTAATAGCTTTTTTGCTTTTTCTTTTTTCCCTAAATCAACAAGTAAGGAAGTATATCCGGTATTAATATCAGGCATTTTTTCGTTTGTTACTTGTACTGTTTCCTCATATATCTTTAGTGCTTTTTCTTTTTGGTTAGTTTCTTTAAGCAAATTTGCATAAGTATCTAAAACCATTCCCAAAGCCATTTGCTTTTGTTCTTTCCACTGAGCATCTGTATAAACTTTTGGTTTATCTTCATTATTCTCAATTTCTTTTCTTGCAACTTCAGCACCTTTCTCTGCTAATTTAACTGCTAATTTTGAATTAGTTTTTGTTTCGTACATAGCCCAAGCAATTAAGTTGAAAATATTGGAGTTAACTAATTTTGGATATTGTTCTAATAATTGGGTGGCTTGTTTATACTTATGTGTTTTACTTAAACTGCTAATAATACTAGCGAACATCCATTTAGCATTTTCACCATTTGGGTATTTTTCAATAAATTGATTTAATAAATCTATTTGTTTATTTATATTTTTTTCTTTTCTTAAATTGTTATAGGCTTTAAGTTGTACAAATTCCGATTTCGGAAATTTTTCTTCAATTAATTCTGAGTACTTATTTCCTTTAACTATATCACCAGTTAGAGGAAAATATCTTGCTAGTAATTCCAAATTACTTTCAGTAAAGTCTGCAGATGATTCTAAAGTCTCAAGTTCATTTCTAATTATACTATCTCTAGTACTTTTTGGTAAAGAAAGGAAATATGTTTCAAGAAATTCCGTCTTTATATTTGGATTTGTTTTAAATTCTTCTTCCAATAAAAGTTTTGCAAGTTCAGCATCTCCCTTAATACCTATAAACCTAGCATAACGCTTGTGTATTACCGCTAATCCGGCAATGGTTCCCGGTACAATTTTATTATCTTTGTATAACTTAATATTGTAACCATTTTCATTGTTGTTGTCAATAATATCACCATTTTTAAATACTAGTAATAACCCATATGTTTCATTTGATGGAGTAAATTTAGCAGTCCAAAGCCCACCCTTCTTTGCCATATATATTTGTTCAGTATTGCTGATATCTGAATTGTATGAATAAACAATTGCATCTATTTCATGAGCTTCCCCAAGCTTCGTACCAATTGGATTATATTTTATTGTTATTTCTTCTCCAGGCTGGGGATGTTCCGGATGAAAAAGAAATGCTCCTTTCATTTCCTTGGTACTTTTACAATTGGTGGTTAATAATAAAATAAGTAGTAATCCTAAATAATATTTTAGTTTCATATCGGTTCCTTCAGTTAGATTTTTTAATTTACATTTAAAGAGTTAAAATATACATAGAAGTGTTGATAACATAAATATAAAAATCAATCCTAATCAATATTACCTTGCTTCCTTATCCTAATTTTACTTATATTTTCTTCAACTAAAATTGAGAATAATGTTAGATTTAGAATTAAAATATTTCACTCCGGCTGAAGCAAATAAAACTCTTCCACTAGTAAAAAAAATAGTGAAGGATATTTTAGACTATAGTCTTGAGCTTAAAACCGTTACTGATGCACTACATGGTGAAGTTGAAGATAGTAATATTGTGCAAAATTTAGTTTCTGATATAAAAGGATTTATTCGTGAACTGGAAGATATTGGCTGTCATTACAAACATTTTAATTATTCGGTTGGATTAGTTGACTTTCCTGCAATAATAAACGAACGAGAAGTTTTTCTTTGTTGGAAAAGTGATGAAGATGGAATAACACACTATCACGGAATAGAAGAAGGTTTTAGAGGTAGAAAAGAAATTCCGGAAATATATTTACAATCCTCAAATGTTTTTAATTCCCAGAACAATTAAATTTTATTTTTCCACTTTTTTCTTCAATTATTATTTCGTTTAACACAAATTATGTGTCCGGTATTTTTGCTACCTAATGAAATTTTTATTTGTTTTTTATGTTATAAAAAGATAATTCTCTTAAGATAAAACAAAGAGTACCGGACATACTAAGCTATTTACTTTCTTCAATTTTATACGAGTGAGTAATTTTAATTGATTTTTCTAACATTGCAGTAACACCACAATATACTGTTTGGGAAAGCTCAATTGCTCGTTCAACATCTTTTTCTTTTATGTCAGTGCCATAAAAAACAAATTCGAGGTGAATTTTAGTATAAACTTTAGGATGTGTTTCTGTTGACTCTGCTGAAATTTGTATTTCAAATCCGTCTAATTTAATTCGTTTTTTTTGAAGTATTGCAGACACATCAGCTCCCGTGCAACCTGCTAAACTTAATAATAGTAATTCTTTTGGTCTTATACCTGCATTACTACCACCAAAATTTTCAGGTCCATCCATCGGTACCCAATGGTTTGATTCTGTTTTACCTACGAATGTAATGCCTTGTAATTGTTTTACTACCGCTTTGTGTTCTGCCATTATTACTCCTGGTTATTAAATTAAAATTATTCAAAATCAATTATATATGATTCTATTTACGGTTAAAAGTTTCAATAAAGAGTATAAAGTTAGTAAACTTTATATTAATGTCAGGTACATGACTGTTTGAAACCTCGACCCAGGGATAAGTGTCAAACATTATACATCAATCAACCTTTTTATGTGCTACCATAAACTTCTAACTAATTTTTATAATATAAACGGAGGCATAAATGAAAAAAAGACACTTTATAGTTTTCTTTTTTTTTATTGTAGTACAAATATCTGCACAAATAGAAAACACCAGCTTATATAAAACAGCAGATCAGCTATTTTTAGCAAATGAAATAAACGAAAGTGGCGAACCTTTTGCAGAAGAATTAGGTTATAATCTCGATGATCTCGATCCTGCAGTGCTAAATTTCCCTGATTCTATTTCATACACTTTGGGAATTGAAAACTACGAATACTCGCGTTACCAACTTGGGACAATAGTTTCACGTTCGGGAATGGGTTTGCATATGATGTGGGGACCGGTAATTATGGCAAATGCTGCTTTAATGGATTCATCTTTTGATGGCTCGATTACCGGTACTCCTAATGGTTACAATGAAGATGATTTATTAGTAAAAAGTATAATGCACTTTGGAATGTTATCCAACCAAACACCATTTAAAAATCCTTGGCCTCAGTTTGCTGAATTTATTTCTGGTGATCCGCATTTGCCTCAGGCAGTTGATGCCGATAATTTTACGACTGATTTTTCTACATTGAGATGGGATAGAAGCTTAATGGATAAAACTTTAAATCCTGCAGCTATGGGACAATCTTTAATGAAACAATATTTATGGGCGCAAGATATGTTGGGTAGTCTTCATGATGCTGATGATAATGCAGTTGATCCGACAACTACTTCTCCTGATTCGTCGGATAATCCGCATTTTGATCCGACTAATAATGTATTTTATGGTGGAGATGCTTTGGATGGATTTATTGGACAAGTACTAACTGCCGAAGCAATAAATAAAATGGTTTTCATTAATGGTTTCCTCGCTTATGATGGTTCTTCTCTTGGTGGAGTTAATCCGGCTACATATAATCCGGCAAACGGAATTAAATATTTCCCACATAAAATTGCAGTAACCGAGGAACCTGTTAAAGAAGGACTTCCACCGAGAATGGCAACATTAGAAGTAATTGATGCTTCCAGCGAATTGTTTGATCAACTATCTTTGTTTTGGGGTACTTTAAATTTTAAGAATATGATGGATCCAGATATAACTGAAGAATCACATGCAGCATATCACTATGTGTTTGATGGAGATCCGTTTCCCCCGGCAGCTTCACAATCAGGGCAACCGGGACCATTTGATTTAATGAAAGGGTCAAGCAAAGTTCTTTTCTTAAATTTAAAATCTATGCACTTTAATGAAGCCGAAGGTACGTTTGTAAATACTTCCAATTTGAATGGTGGAAGTGTTGAGCAAGGAAGTGAAATTAGTACAATTAATGCTGGTTATTCATTGGTAATGTTAGGGAAATTTATTGAAGAGTTTGCAGGAACACCTCTTGAGGGAATGGCTCAAAGTGTTTTGGTTGCCCAAGCAAATTTTATTATTAACAATTTAAAAAATAGTTCCAATGGGTTTTATAATTCTTATACAATAGGTGTTGGTGCAGATAATGGAGATGAAGATGTTGTTGCTATTGCTGGAGCAATAAGAGGTTTGTATGCAGCCTTTGTAACTACTAACGATTCAACTTACTTATCTTCTGCAAACTCGGCTTATGAGTATTTAATTAACAATTTTTATTTGCCAAGCCAAATGGCATTTTTAACAAATCTAAATACAACTACTGCAGTTTATACACCATACAATTTTGCAATTATTGCCGGAGCGCTTCGTGAAGCATCTTTAGTTGGAGGAAATTCAGATGCCCCAATAATTTATACAAGGTTCTTCAAAAAAATTGGTAATCAAATGCAACTTTCTGAAGCAGGTGCAACAGGAGAGGTTGGTAATGATTCTGATGGAGACGGAATACCTTTTATTGCAGAGCAAGCAGATGGTCTTCCTCCAATTTTTGCTCCGCAAGCAACATTTGATTTGATTACTGCAGTTGAAGATAACCCAATAATTTCTAAACAATTTATACTAAATCAGAATTATCCAAATCCGTTTAATCCTTCAACTGAAATCAAATATCAAGTCCCAACTTCTGGATATGTGAGTTTATCAGTATATAATATGATAGGTGAAAAAGTTGCAACACTTATTGATGAAGTTAAAACAAAAGGTCAACATTCAGTAAAACTAAATTCTGAAAGTTATAAATTAGCCAGTGGAGTTTATATGTATAAACTTTCACAGAACAATAATGTTTCAGTTAAGAAAATGATACTTTTAAAATAGAAATTGAAATTTTTAGTAAAAGGGATTACCATAAATATAGCTATTTGGTAATTCCTTTTTTATTTTACACTTTAAGAAAATAATTCAAATCACCAAATTAGTGTTACCATATTCATTATATTTATCAACTTAATTCTTAAATATAATTCAAAATAAGATTGTAGAATATGACATCACAAAAAATTAGACAACAATTTTTAGATTTTTTTAATTCGAAACAGCATAAAATTGTACCAAGTGCTCCAGTGGTTCCTTTTGAAGACCCAACTTTACTTTTTATAAATGCAGGAATGAATCAATTCAAAGATGTGTTTCTGGGAACAGGAACAAGAGATTATAAGCGAGCTGCAGATACTCAAAAATGTATTCGTGTAAGTGGAAAACATAATGACCTTGAAGAAGTTGGACGAGATACATACCATCATACATTTTTTGAAATGCTTGGCAATTGGTCTTTTGGAGATTATTACAAAGAAGAAGCTATAACCTGGGCTTGGGAATTACTAACTGAAGTTTGGAAGCTTCCGAAAGAAAGACTTTGGGCAACAGTTTATAAAACCGATGATGAAGCTTTTGAATTTTGGAAAAATAAAACAGATATCAATCCAAAACACATTTTGAAGTTTGCAGAAAAAGATAACTTTTGGGAAATGGGAGATACGGGACCTTGCGGACCTTGTTCGGAAATTCATATTAATATTGGTGATGATATTGAGAATCCTAATTTAGTAAATGCCGATAGTCCTGAATGTATAGAAATTTGGAATTTGGTTTTTATTCAATACAACAGAGACAAAGAAGGGAAGCTACACGATCTTCCTATGAAGCATGTAGATACCGGAATGGGATTTGAACGTGTATGTGCTGTAATGCAAAATAAAAAATCAAATTATGAAACAGATGTATTTCAACCATTAATCCAAGAAATTGCTAAACTTGCCGGAATTAAATATGAGCTTGAAGAACACCAAATAGCAATGCGAGTAATTGCAGATCATATACGTACTCTTACCTTTGCCATAGGTGATGGAGCGGTACCGGGCAATGAGGGACGCGGTTATGTACTTAGAAGAATATTAAGAAGAGCTTCTCGTTTTGGCAGAAAACTTAATTTAACAAAACCATTTATGTATAAGTTAGTTGATGTACTTGTTAAAACTATGAGTGATGTTTTTCCTGAAATAAATTTGAATCAAGCTAACATAGAAAAAATTATAAAAGCTGAAGAAGAAAGTTTTGGTACAACACTTGATAGGGGAATAGAACTTTTTGAAAATGTTGTAGCTAAAGTAAAGTCTGAAAATAAAAAAGTAGTTCCGGGAGAAGAAGTTTTTAAATTGTACGATACTTTTGGCTTTCCGGTTGATTTAACAAATGTAATGGCTGAGGAAAAAGGTCTTAAAATTGATGAAAAGAAATTCAACGAGTTAATGACCGAACAAAAAGAAAGGGCAAGACAGGTTACAAAAGACAAAATGGTTTCTTCGAATATTTCTGAAGATAGCTTTAAGGATTTCAAAATTGATTCCGATTTTCCAACAGAGTTTTTAGGGTACGATATAACGGAATATGGAGCAAAGGTGTTAGGGAGTGAAAATATTGATGGCAAAACATTATTGGTTTTGGATAAAACTCCATTTTATGTTGAAGCAGGCGGACAAATAAATGACCATGGAACCATAGTAAATAGAAATGAAGTTTTGGATATTATAGATTTAAAAAAGATTAGCAACCAAGTAATTCACATATTGCAAAATGAAAATAATGTTGAGTTTGAAATCGGTCAAAAAGTTACGGCAAAAGTTGATAATAAAAGAAGACTCGCTATTTTACGAAATCATAGTGCAACTCATTTTCTTCATGCTGCTTTAAGAGAAGTTCTTGGCACACATGTAAAACAAGCGGGTTCATATGTTGGTCCCGATAGACTTCGATTTGATTTTTCACACTTTCAAAAACTTACCACAGAAGAACTAGCTAAAGTTGAATCTTTAGTTAACCAAAAACTTTTTGAAAATATTGAACTTCAACATCATCGAAATATTCCATTTGATAAAGCAAAAGAAATGGGAGCCAATATGTTTTTTGGAGATAAGTACGGTGATAAAGTAAACGTCGTACAGTTTGGAGATTTCTCTATGGAGTTTTGCGGTGGAACTCATGTGAAAAATAGCTCGCAAATTGGTTTGCTAAAAATTGTAAGCGAGTCTTCCATTGCAAGTGGAGTAAGAAGAATTGAAGCAGTTACCGGAGCGGGAGTTGAAAAATATATTCAAGCTCAAGAAGAAAAAATCAAGGTTCAAAACAAAAGAATAGAAACGATTTTAGATGAGAAGAAAAAATTAGAAAAGGAATTAGCAGAGTTAAAGCTAAAAGAAAAGCTCGGTGGTATTGATTCTATTGTCTCATCTCCAATAGATGTAAATGGTATTCAACTTTTTAAAGGAAAGGTTGATGTTAACAATATGGATGAGTTAAAATCAATGGGTGACGAACTTAGAAATAAAATTAAGAGTGGTGTTGGTTTGATAATAACTAATGCTGATGGTAAAGTTGGAATTGTTTGTGTTGTTACTGATGACTTAATACAAAACAAAAAAATTATGGCCGGTAAAATTGTTGGTGCTATTGCCAAACTTGTTGGAGGAGGTGGTGGTGGAAGACCACATCTTGCAACTGCTGGTGGTAAAGATGTTGAAAAAATTGATGAGGCTTTAGAGAACGTTGAAAGTATTTTAGAATCATTTGTTTAACAATGACAATATCAATTAATTAACTGAATATAAAAAAAATCACACTTTAATTAACAATATATACTTGAAGGATTCATTATGAAAATTGCACTAGCAACTGGGAATTACAAAAATGTTGTAGGACACCCGGGAAAATGTAAGGGATTTATTGTCTTAGAAATTGAAGATGGTAAGATTACTAAAAGAGAAGAAAGAGAAAATACATTTCAACATAATCATAATCACTCGGATGATCATTCTCACGAACATACTCATCATGGGCATGGAACGCTTGGTCAGCCTATTGCGGGAATGCTGCAAGACTGCGATTATTTTATAGCTAAGTCAATGGGACAAGGTTTTGTAAACCAATTGCAAAACTTTAATATAAAGCCGGCAATTGTAGATAATACAAACGATGCAGAAACAGCTGCATTGCAATTGGTTGAACATTTGAAGAATAGCAGTAATTAAGAATTTTAAATGAAGAAAAAGTCGAGCTTAACATTAGAGCATTAAAAAAAACACAAAGTGATATAAAAAGAAAATTATTTTTGTTATGCGAAGAGTATGTAAAAAATAAAATAAGTATTGCCGAGGAGGCAGTTAATAATGCTCAGAATGCTGCTAACAAAGAATCTAAATGTAGTGCGGGTGATAAATATGAAACGGGTAGAGCAATGTTACATTTGGATGTGATAAAATACTCAGCTCAACTCCACGAAGGAATAAAACTCAAGAAAATTCTTAATCAAATTGATTATGAAAAGACTTATGAAAATGTTCAATCGGGGAGTTTGGTTTATACCTCTAACGGAATTTATTTTATTTTGATTGGTGCCGGTAAATTTAATATTGATGGAATAGATTACACAACCGTTTCGTTCTCCTCTCCTATTGGACAAGAATTATTTAATAAAACTGCTGGTGATAGAATTAATTTTAGAAATAAAATTTATGATATCAACTCTATTCTTTAAGAACTAGTCTGTAATTATGAACAAATTTGAATTGGTATCAAACTATAAACCTTCGGGCGATCAACCTGAAGCTATTAAACAATTAACCGAGGGAATTCTTGCGGGAGACAAGCACCAAGTATTATTGGGTGTAACCGGAAGTGGAAAAACTTTTACAATTTCTAATGTAATTGCAAAACTTAATAGACCAACGTTGATAATATCTCATAATAAAACTTTAGCAGCTCAGCTCTATTCAGAATTTAAAGCCTTCTTTCCTAATAATTCCGTTGAATTTTTTATTAGCTACTACGATTACTATCAACCCGAAGCTTATGTTGTTAAGCGAGATCTTTACATCGAAAAGGACTTTTCAGTCAACGAAGAAATTGATAGACTAAGGCTAAAAACTACCACATCACTTATTGAAGGACGAAACGATGTAATTATAATTGCAAGCGTAAGTTGTATTTATGGAATTGGAGCTCCCGATCAATATGCTAAGCAAATAGTATTTCTTAAAAAAGGACAAACTATTGAGCGTAAGGATTTACTAAGATTATTGATTGATATTTATTATACACGTAATGATGTTGAGTTTACCAGGGGTACATTTCGTGCAAGAGGAGATGTTGTGGAAGTTATACCGGCTTATCAATACGATGAAGCTATTAGAATAGAATTTTGGGATGATGAAATTGAAAAAATTTCTTTGATTGATGCAATAACAGGAGATTATATTAAAGAGGTTGAGTCTGTACCTATTTACCCGGCAAAATACTTTGTAACAACAAAAGATCAAGTAACAAAAGGAATTAGAACAATTGAAACAGAGTTAAAAGAAAGATTAGAAGAATTTTGGCTAGAAGAAAAATATTTGGAAGCTCAAAGACTTGAACAAAGAACAAGATACGATATTGAGATGATGCGAGAAATTGGGTATTGCTCCGGAATAGAAAATTATTCAAGGCACATGGATGGAAGACCTTCAGGTTCACGACCATCATGTTTGTTTGATTATTTTCCCAAAGATTTTTTACTAGTAATTGATGAATCGCATGTTACTCTGCCGCAAATTAGAGGAATGTATAATGGAGATAGATCAAGAAAAGAAACCTTGGTGGAACATGGTTTTAGGCTACCTTCTGCTTTAGATAATAGACCATTAAAGTTTGAAGAGTATGAAGCATTAACAAACCAAGTTGTGTACATTAGTGCAACTCCGGGAGACGCTGAATTGGAAAAAACCGGAGGAGCTTATGTAGAACAAATTATTCGTCCAACCGGGTTGTTAGATCCTGAAATTGAAATTAGACCTATAAAAGGACAGATTGATGATTTAATTGGAGAAATTAGAGATAGAATTGTTAAAAGTGAACGAGTGTTAGTTACAACACTCACAAAAAAAATGGCAGAAGATTTATCTGATTATTTAGATAAACTAAATATTAGAGTTCGTTATATTCATAGTGATGTTGTTACATTGGAAAGAGTAGAAATTATTAGAGATCTAAGAATTGGTGAATTTGATGTACTTGTAGGAGTAAACCTACTTAGAGAGGGTTTGGATTTACCGGAGGTTTCGCTGGTTGCAATAATTGATGCAGATAAAGAGGGATTCTTAAGAAGTGAACGCTCGTTAATGCAAACGGCCGGCAGAACTGCAAGGAATGTAAATGGGAGAGTAATTATGTATGCAGATGTTCTAACAAAATCAATGTCAAAAACAATTAATGAAACAAACCGAAGAAGAAAAATACAGCTAGAGTATAATAAAAAGCATAACATTACTCCAAAAACAATATTTAAAAGTAGAGATGAAATTCTTAATTCAACTTCGATTGCGGATATGCGAAAAAAAGAACCTGAATACGAAACTGCATTTACCAAGGTTGCAGAACCAGTCTTAAAATATATGAGTAATGAACAGAAGAAAGATTTAGTTGAGCAGCTTGAAGAAGAAATGATTACTGCCGCAAAAGATCTGGAATTTGAACGAGCTGCTTCATTGAGAGATGAAGTTGAAAAACTAAAAAAAATGATTAAGTAAACTAAATAATTTAGTAAGAAGTAATTTATCTATTCGATCAAAAATCCATAACTCCATTATTTCTGCCCAATATCTCTTCTGCTAAACTTTTATATGCAATTGCAGCTCTTGATTTTGGGTTAACAAGACCTAAGGGCTTTTTATTGAAAGTAACGTTCATCATATTTGCATCTTTTGGTATTGAAGAATTTAACATAAGCCATGACTTAATTTCAAACAACTTTTTTTTCATTGTAAATGAAGCTTTAATATTTCTTTCATAGGCTGTAATAAATATCCCTTCAATACCAAGTTTTTTATTGTACCTTTCGCTAATGTAATCGACTCGTTTTAGTAATTCATCTATTGCATTAATTGAATATTCGTCTGTTCTTACGGGGATTAATACAGAATCCGAAGCAATTAATGCCATATTGGTAGGTCCAAATAAGTATGGCGGACAATCAAATATGATATAACTAAAATCGTTAGATATAGAGTTAATAATATTTCGTAATAATGATTGGTTTATATTTAATTTTTGTTGACGACCTTCTTCAATAGCATCAAGTTTTAATTGTGGAATACAATATAAGTTTTCTATGCCGGTAGGGTGAATAACTGACTCAACAGATTTTACATAGCTAAACACATCAAACATATCGCCATATATATTATCATCACTAAACCCTAAGGACATGGAACATGATGCAGTTGGGTCTAAATCTATTAATAAGGTTCTATAATTTTTTGCTGCAAAAAAATATGCTATGTTAACAGCACTTGTTGTTTTGCCAACACCCCCCTTCGGTAACAAAACAGATATTACTTTTCCCACAAAAACTCACAATATATTGAATAGTATATTTGCAATATGTATTACAAATTATAAATTTTTATAATAAGAGCCAAATATTTTATTTATTAAGATAAAATAATTATACACTTATTGGTTTTGTATTTATTATTTCTAGTTTCTTATAAAATATATGAGATGTTTATAAGTATCTCAATCCTAAAATCTTCTTTTACTACTATCCAAAACAAAATTCCATCTTAAATTAAAATTACAAACTAACATTTAAGATAATTTTCACAAATTTTTTTCATTGCGGTGTTTGCTGAATTAAATGCCCAAATAATTGAACCACCTTTTTGTCCTGCACTTAAATCTCCTAACAAAAACATTCCTTCTACATTTGTTTCGTAGCCTTCTTTTAGAATAGGCTCAGGTCCGTTAAATTCAATACCAACCATTTTTAAAAAGTTTTCCGGAGTACTTCCGCCAAGTGCATAAATGATATAATCAAATTGAATATTGCCATATTTTCCTTCAGTAAAATTTACAATAGGTTTTTCATCTTTGACTGTAAGAGACTCTATGTTTGATTCAAGAAGTAATTTAACTTTTTGTTTTCTTTCTAAAGCTAAAAGACTTTCAGAATTGATAGAATTCATTCTTTTAAATTCTTTTTGTCTATAACTTAAATACACTTCGTTATTTTCTTTATCTTCAGAAAGAAACTGGCAATATTCTGAAGCTGAATCACCGCCACCAACAACTAATACTTTGGCGTTTGTAATTTCCAATGTGGTTAAATCAAACAAAACATTGTTTCTAAGTTCATGTGGAATTTTATAATCCGGTTTGTTTGGTTTGCCTAAAATTCCGATTGCTATTGCGATAATTCTTGTTTCGTATTCATTTTTATTTGTACGAACTGAGAACTTTTGAATTCCTTTGTGCTTAAATATCTTATCAACAGTTTCATTATAGTTCACTTTTAATGAGTGGTCATCAATAACCTTATCCATATACGAAATAGTTTCGTGTTTAGATGAATCTGTTAAACACATAACTCCGGTACAAACGGGAGTGAACCCCTTAAAATTTGCTGTTACTAATTTTTTATCCGGATAAAACTTTTTTATGGTAAAAGAATGTTCTTCGGCTCTCTCTAAAATTAGTACTTTTGATTTTGGAATTCCAAAGTCAATTGCTTCTGCACCCATACTTATACCGCCTGGTCCGGCACCAATTATTATTATTTCGTACATGTTGTCCTTTTTTAATTTTTAGTTTGATGATTTCTTCCTGTTAAGGTTTCAGCTTCAAGATTTTAATATAAAACTAAAGGATATTTTTTATTTTAATTGTCTTACTACTGTCAAACTCATTTTATTAAGGTTTCTATTTATTATTTTTTAGGACAAATGGAAAATATCAATGAGTGTAATTAAAGTAAATAGTTTAGATTATCTTGTATTAACTATTTCTAATTTAAAAACAACAGTAAATTTTTATACGGATATTTTTAGGAATGGAAAAAAGAAGTGTTCAATTCAAAATACTTAAATTATTATTATATTTTAAACACTAATTTTTGGAGTTTATAATTAATGCAAAGAACAAAATTTCTTTTAATATTTTTAATATTAGCATTTTTATTTACAAGTTGTATAAAACAAGTAAAAAAAACTGATAACAATAATGTAAAATATAATATTATTGAGCCGGGTAATGGAATTTATGAAATAGTGGATAAAGATGTAAGCAAAGAAAAACTTAAAAATAGTTTTTATGAAAAAATATATTTTAAAGAAAAGCTACCTATTAAAATTGAACGATACAATTCCTCTAATATACTTACAGACGATCTTTCTGTTGCAGCTATAACAAAATTTGAATATAATTCTGAAAATAAAGTTAAAAAAGTTAAATACTTTAACAAAACAAAACAAAAATCTGTGGATGAGAATTTTGGGTATCACTCAATAGAATACATTTATGATGAACTTGGAAGAGTGAGAATGGAAATTTACAGAAATGCAGAATCACAATTCCTAAAAGTACCCAGAGATAATTCAGGCAATATTGTAAAGGTTGATTTTCTTTCTCCGGTTCTAACTTACGAATATATAGGCGATAAATTAAGAATTAAAGCATTAGATCAAAATTTTAATTTGTTAAAAGAAGTTGTAGGTGATAAACCTTGCGTGCCGTTTATCGATTGTGGTGAGAACGAATAATTTTTATGAAACATAATTTCAAAAACTTTGTTCAGGTTGCCGGAGTAATTGATAAAGCGGAAGCCAATCTTATATTAAATTCCGGTGTTAACTATTTAGGTTTTCCACTTAGACTCCCGGTAAACAAAGAAGATCTTTCCGAAGAAGAGGCTACAAAAATAATTAAAAGTTTAGAGCAACCGAATTACGGAATTGTTATTTCATATTCCAATACAGCCGAAGAAGTAATTGAGCTTTGTGATAAAGTCGGTTCCAAAATAATTCAATTGCACGGTGAAATTAGTCTGGAAGAAGTAAAAAAAATAAAAAAAGAAGATATTTCAATAATAAAAAGCTTAGTTGTTGAGGAAAACAATACTGAAAAGTTAACAACTTTACTAAAACAACTTGAACCTTTTGTGGATGCTTTTATTACAGACACTTATGATCCTGTAACTGGAGCAAGCGGTGCAACTGGTAAAACACACAATTGGGAAGTAAGTAAACTATTTGTTCAACTTTCTTCCAAACCGGTTATACTTGCCGGTGGATTAAATCCAACAAATGTTTATGATGCAATATTAAAAGTTAGACCGGCTGGTGTTGATGTTCATACTGGTGTTGAAAATCTAACTGGCAGAAAAGATGAATCACTTGTTAAACAATTTATTAAAGAAACTAAAAGAGCTTTTAAAAATTTAGAAATTTTGTAGAAATGAATCTCCAGATGTGTTTTATTACAAAAAGTAAGAACTAGCGAGATATAATGATTAGAGAATTTACAAAAGACGAATACCTTATTTCCACTAATCAATCCAAACTTCAATTTGATGTAATTCATGATTTTTTAAAAACATCATATTGGGCAAAAGATATTAAACTTGAAAAAGTAAAAAAATCTTCGGAAAATTCTTTTTGTTTTGGAATGTATTACCAAAACAAACAGATGGGTTTTGCCAGATTGATTACCGATCATACTTCTTTTGCATACATAGCAGATGTATTTATTTTGGAAGAACACAGAGGTAAAGGTTTATCAAAATGGTTAATGAAAGTTATTCTAGATCATCCTGAATTACAAAATATTCGTAAGTGGGCGCTACGTACAGCCGATGCTCATTCACTATACAGTCGTTTTGGTTTTGGAAGTCCCACAAAACCGGAAAGCTATATGGAATATGTGAGAGGAAGCAATTAACAATGTACATTTTACATGAAAATTATTTAACTGAAACTCAAAACATTTTCTACTTTATTACGTCTTAATTATTAAAGACTTAAAGTTTATTGTGAGAAAAATAATTCGAAATATTTATAATTATTTAAAACCGAATTTAGAAGCATACATTTGGATTTTTGCATTGGTGTATTTAATGTTTATAAATCCCTATGAATTAAATCATTTTTCATTTTGTCTGTTTAAAATGCTGGGTATTGATTTTTGTCCCGGCTGTGGAATTGGAAGATCAATTTCTATGTTGTATAGAGGAGATATTTTTGGTTCAATGAATATGCATCCATTAGGTTTTTTTGCGTTAACAATTATTTTTTATAGGATTGTTACTCTTTTACAAAAGAATAAAATTAAAATAGAAGGAGAAAAAAATGGCTAATGTATTACAATTTCTTCCCGAAATAATGGGAGATGAACAAGCATTTGTTAGCGGATTAATGAAAGAAATGGAAGATGACTCTGCTCAACAATTTGCAAATATTTATAGAAGTCGTAGAAAAGATCCACAGATGATCATGCTATTAACTTTGGTGGGATTTCTTGGTATTGCCGGAATTCAAAGGTTCTGGGTAGATCAAATTGGAATGGGAATTTTATATGTTCTTACTGCCGGATTGTGTTTTATAGGAACAATTGTCGATTTAATGAATTACAAAAGCATTACCTTTGAATATAACCAACAACAAGCCCAGCAAATTTGGGCGATGATTAAAAACAGCAACAAATTATAATGTAGATTACGACAATCTGCAAAAAAAATTAACCAATACTATTTTAGTAGTGGTTGTCCATTCAATAAGCTATAACATAACTTGGACTACTTGTTTAATTTATATTAGTGAGAACCGCATAAATTGCTAACTTAAAAATTGTTTGCAATTCTTCCACAAATAATTTGAATATAAGAACTTCCTTTCGATTATATATTGATGAGGAAAGCTTATGAAAGAAAAAATATCAAATCCAAATATATTTAGACGTACTCCCCAAAAGCACAAAGTTGAAAATACTTTATTGAAGACAAAGGCAAACAACTTTCCCTTCATAGAAGAAATTCAGACAAAAGAAGAATTACTAAACTTACAAAGTACTGCACTGGAAGCAGCTGCAAACGGAATAGTTATAACAAATAGGAAAGGAAAAATTCAATGGGTTAATCCGGGGTTTACAAAATTAACCGGTTATTCAAAAGAAGAAGCATTTGGAAATAATTTGAGAATGCTGAAATCCGAAAAACACAACAATGAATTTTACAAAAACCTTTGGACAACAATTAAAGCCGGAAATATTTGGTCGGGTATTATTATAAACAAGAAAAAAGATGGAACTTGTTATCACGAAGAAATGACAATTACACCAGTAAAAAATTCTATTGGAAAAATCACAAATTATATAGCTATTAAACAAGATGTAAATGATAGCAGATATAAACTAAAACAACTAATAGAAAACTCTACACTCGGAATAATGAGACTTGAACCGGATGGTAAAATCAATATGGTTAATCCGGCTTTGGTTTCAATGCTGGGATATAATTCAGAAGCAGAAATAATTTCATTAACTGATAACGAAATTTATCTTTCACTAAAAAATAAAAATGAATTTTTAGAAATTCTCAGAACAGAACAAAAAATAAAATCCTATAAAGATATTTTTGTAAAAAAAGATAGAACACATATAAATGTAAAAGAAAGTGCATGGATTGTAAAAGACCAAAATAAAAATCCAATGTATTACGAAGTTATTGTGGAAGATATTACCGAGTTAAATCAAACACTGGAAAGTCTGCATGAATCTGAACAAAAATACAGAACTCTAATTGACAAACTAAATGAAGCGGTTTATTTAATCATTGATCAGAAATTTGAAATTGTTAATTCAAAGTTTATGGATTTGTTGGAAGTTACTGAAGATGAACTTAACCAACCTAATTTCAATATATTCAATTTTATTAGTGATGATAGTAAAAAAATTGTATTAGAAAGAAAAATTAAAGCAGAGCGAGGTGAAGAAGTTCCTTCTCACTACGAAATGAGAGTAGTAACTAAAAATGGAAACGAAAAAGAAGTAGAAGTTTCAGAAACCTTTGTAAGGTTAAATGGGAAAATAGCTACACAAGGAGTAGTACGAGATTTAACAAAAATTAGAAAAGCAGAAACACAAATTAGACATCTTCAAAAAATGGAAGCAATTGGAACATTAGCTGCCGGTATAGCTCACGAAATAAATACACCTTGTCAGTTTGTTAGCGATAATTTATCCTTTCTACAAGAAGTACATAAAGATTTAAATCCAATATTTGAACTTCTGAAAAAAATAAACCAAGAAAAAATAAATATTGATGAGCTAAAACAACTTACAAGCAAAATTGATATTAAATATCTACAAGAGGAAATACCTGAAGCAATCGAACAATCCTTAGACGGAGTACAAAGAGTTACAAATATTGTTGGAGCCATGAGAGATTTTTCTTATGCAAGACCTAAAGAAAAAATAGCTGCTGATATACATCAACTTATTGAGAACTCAATAACAATTTCGAGAAACACTTGGAAATATATTGCAAATATTGAAACCGATTTTGATAATTCAATTCCACCAATCATTTGTCTTGCTTCGGACTTAGGACAAGTTTTCGTAAATATTATTGTTAATGCATCTCATGCTTTGGAAGAAAAATTTAATGATTCTGAAATACTAAGTGGAAAAATTATTATCAAAACAATTTCAAAAGATGAATCCGTTGAGATAATATTTAGCGATAATGGAATTGGAATGACAAAGGAAATACAAAAAAGAATTTATGATCCTTTCTTTACTACAAAAGATGTTAACAAAGGTACGGGACAAGGATTAGCGATTGCCTATGATATTATTGTTGATAAACATAATGGAAACATAGAAGTAGAATCAGAAAAAAATATTGGCACTAAATTTACAATTACATTACCAATTGAAGATATAAAAAATGTAACGTAGATTGCTTGCAATCTGCGAAACTTATTTGAGAATACTTAAGGAACCTCAAACAATGACACCGAAAATTTTATTAGTTGACGACGAAGACTTTGTACTTTCGGGATACAAAAGAAGCTTAAGAAATCACTTCACAGTTTTTACAGCAAATTCCGGTAAATTAGGATTGGAGACCATAAAAAAAGAAGGTCCTTTTGCAGTAGTTATTTCAGATTACAAAATGCCGGAGATGAATGGAAATCAATTTCTATCAAGCGTAAAAGAACTTGCTCCTGATACAGTTAGAATAATGTTAACAGGTTATGCAGATCTTTCAATTACTGTTGATGCGGTAAATGACGGGAATATTTTTAGATTACTAACAAAACCTTGTCCAACAGAAAAGTTAGTTTTGTCCATAAACGATGGGGTTAAACAATATAACCTAATAACTTCAGAACGTGAACTTTTAAATGAAACTTTTAAGGGAAGTATAAAATTACTTACCGATATTCTTTCAACAGTAAACCCAACGGCATTTAGTAGAGCTTCAAGGTTTCAAAAGTTTATTCCGCAAATGAGTGATTTTCTTAATATTGAAAACAAATGGGAGATGGAAGTTGCAAGTCTATTTTCTCAAATAGGATTGGTAATTTTGCCACCGGAAATTTCTGAAAAAAAATATTTGGAAGGAATATTAAGTGAAGAACAAGAAGAACTTTTTAATACTCATCCGCAAGTAGGAAAATCCTTACTTGAAAATATTCCACGTTTGGGAAATATTGCTGAATCAATATCCTATCAACTTCAAGAATTCAATCCCAAAGAAAAAACGTCAGGTAAAAGTGGCAATACTTTGCCAATAATTTCCCGAGTTTTAAAAGTGCTTAATGACTTTGATACTTTAGTTTCTTCCGGAAATTCCTTTGAAGAATCAATTAAAAAACTTAGAAATAATATTGATGATTATGATCCGAATGTACTTGTTGCTTTGGATGTAACCATAAGTGGTATCTACAAAGGACTTACTTTAGAAACAGTAGAGATTGAAGATCTTCAACCCGGAGTAATAGTTGCTTCCGATATAAAAAATAAAAACGGAAACATACTTGTAACAAAAGGTATGGAAATAACAGGAATACTTAAAAGCAAATTACTTAACTATGTAAAACTTTGTAACATAGAAAACAAAATTAAAATTCTAAAATAAAACCCACTATATTTAATTGACGTAGGAACATTGCATGCAATGTTCCGGTAATTTCTTATTATTTAAAATATTAACTTAAGTTACACTTAAAAATAATATTGATTTTTAATTCTAAGACATTTATGAAAATACTTGTAGGTTCAAAAAATCCCGTAAAAATAGAAGCTGTAAAAGAAGCATTCTCCCTATACTTCAATGATATCAACGTCTTGGGGTATTCTGTTAATTCAGGTGTTCCACCACAACCAATAAATGGTCAAACATTTAAAGGTGCAAAAAATAGAGCTTTAGAACTACAAAAAATAAATGAAACTGAAAATTTGAATGCACAATTCTTTGTAGGAATTGAAGGTGGCATTCAAGAGACTTTTGGTAAGTGGTTTGCTTTTGGTGGAATGTGCATAATAAATACAACCGAAAAAACCTCATTTGGAACTTCAGCACATTTTGAACTGCCTAATTCAATTACCAAACGTTTACTTAAAGGAGAAGAACTTGGTTTTGTAATGGATGAAATTATGAAAGAAGAAAACACAAAACAAAAAGGCGGAGCAATTTCTTTTTTTACAAATGGTAAAATGAATAGAAAAGAATTGTACATCCCCGGAATAATTTCTGCGTTGATTCCTTTCTTGCATGAAGATTTATATTTTTATTAATTATATGTAACACGGATTGCTTGCAATCTGTGAAGAGTAAAAAATATTATTATTGTATTTCTAACTTTGTCATTCTAAATGAAACGCTTTTTGTTGAAATGAAGATTCTCATAACTATTATTGTTCGAGATATTTCAGTTGTTCAAAAAACAAACTCCTTCATTATGGGCATTTACTAAAATCCGAAAACCACTTTGTAGTAACAACAATCCATTGTATCAAATTTAATTATTGACTAATTATTAAGACTATAATATTAAATTATACTTGCATATTTAACACTATACTATTACTTTATACAGTATTATTTAATGCTATAATATTATGAATATGCAAAAACTACAAATTGAACAATTAGACAAAAAATTCAAAAAGTTAGCTCCTTTACGAAATATCAATATTTCTGATAAAGGTTGGATAAATTCAATAAGAACTTCTTTGGGAATGTCATTAAATCAATTGGGAAAGAGATTAGGTATTACTGCACAAAGTGTAAGAGCACTTGAACTAAGAGAAGCAAATGGTTCAATTACAATAAAAAACTTGCAAGAAGCAGCTCACTCATTGGAAATGCAATTGGTTTATGCGGTTATACCTATTGGCGATTCATTAGAAAAAATGATTGAAAAAAAAGCAAAAGAGAAGGCAAAAGAAATTATCTCGCGTACTACACAAAGTATGCTTTTGGAAAACCAGATGAATGAAAGTGTAAGACTAAAAAAAGAATTCAATGATAAAGTGGATGAACTAAAAAGAGAGATGCCAAAATTTTTATGGGATTAGAACTTAATTATATAAACGGTCAAACACCAATTGACGAAGATGAAAAAGAAGGTTTATTAATTTCAACCGTTTCCAATCGTGGAGAGTTAGATGAATTTGAACAAATCAATATCCAGAAAGCTGTAGAATGGTCGATGAAAAATAAATTTTCCGTTGAAAAAATTCTTACACAAAAATTTATTACAGATCTATATAAAAGAATGTTTGGCGAAGTTTGGAAATGGGCTGGAGAATTTAGAAACTCAAATAAAAATATTGGAGTTGATAAATTTCAGATTCCATTGGAGATTAAGAAGTTAATTGATGATACAAAATTTTGGTTTGAAAATAAATTGTTTGCTAATGAAGAAATTGTTATCCGCTTTAAGCACCGATTGGTTAAAATACATTTATTCCCAAATGGAAATGGCAGGCACTCAAGATTGATTGCAGATATTTTTGTGAGCCATGTATTTGGACTTCCATATTTTACCTGGGGGAGCAAAAATCTTACTGAAATTTCTGAAACAAGAAAAAAATATATTACTGCATTAAAAGATGCGGACAATAATGATTATAAAAAACTGATAAAGTTTGCCAGAGAGTAAGGAGCAATTTTTCTCTTATTCTGCTTCTAAAAACTGAGTAAGATTATGAGAAAGAGTAGGATTAAGAATTTATTGTTTTTCATCTCTTCTTCCTAAACTTCTCCGGTTTGAAAAGTCCTTCTGTATATTGTTGGTGTATAAGTAAAACAAATATTCTATTCTGCTTATTTCATTTGAGTAGTAACTACTCTAAAATAAACAATTTTAATCTTTAATTAAATTAGTTTTAGTAATTGATAGAAAAGTGTTTAGAAAAACATTGCAATAAAAAATATATTCTATTATTTTATTGTCTAATAAAATTGACAATTGTCAAATTATTTAGACAATATATTCAGAATAATAATGATAGTAAATAATTTATTAAATAATATTTTTAGCACACCAAGTTCAATAAAAGTTCTACGCGAGCTTGAGCAGCGAAATATTGGATTTACCGGTAGAAAGATTGCAAGTTTTTCAAAGATAACACATCAATCCGCACATAATGTTTTGTCTAATTTGGAAGCGTACAAAATAGTAACAAGAGAATTTGCCGGCAATGCTCACCTATTTAAGCTGAACAGAAAAAACTACATTTATAAAAAAATAATCCACCCAATATTTCATGCTGAAAGAACATTCAAGCATAACATTACTTCTTCAATAAAAAAGACTCTTACCGAGTACACCGAAAGTGTTATATTATTTGGAAGTGTTGCCCGCAACGAAGAAACTTATAAAAGTGATTTTGATATATGTGTAGTTTATAAAAAGAAAAAATCAACTCTTCAAAACATTGTAAGTAATTTGCAAGATGATTTATACAAAGAATATGGAATTATACTTTCACCATTTTATATTACACTAATAGAGTTTAAGAAAAGGGTAAGAAACAAAAAATCACCGATTGTAAATATATTAAAAGAAGGCAAAGTTATATCCGGAAAAGAAATTAGAGAGATAATAAATGGTTAGAAAAGTTCCAAGAAAAAATGTTGATTCATATAAGTATAATAATTTTAATAAAGTTGCTAAAAGTTTTTTTGAAGGTGCAAAGTTAGCTTATGACTTTGAGTATTATAATGCTGCTGGTGTTTTAATAATTCATTCTGCAATTGCTTTAGCAGATTCTATAACAGTAAAAAATTTAGAAGCAAAATGCTCAGGTGATAATCATTATGAAGTAATAAAATTATTAGAAGAAGCATTGTTCTCAGAGAAACAAAACAAAAGAGCCATTAACCATTTGGAAAAACTGATTGACCACAAAAATATTGTCTCTTATTCTGGTGATATTTATTATAAAAAAGATATTGATAAACTATTCAAACATTATGATAGATTTGCTAATTGAGCAAAGGCTGTTTTAGAATAATAATGTTTACTACTAATATTTTTTTGTCTTATTAAGATGTCATTTCCTCTTGTTGCTTCTTTTCTAATTCTTCTCCATCTGTCTCACTTTTTTACAGGTAATTATTACTCATATTAATAGAGAAATCTCATTTTGATTGTCTAATCAAGAATCACTATTGTGATCTACATCAAAAACAAAGAATAAGAAGACAAATTTTTCTGGTATAGAAATTGAGTTATGAAAATACTCATAAACAAACCGGATGATACAATGATAAAAAAAATTTTAATTTTATTAGTTTTTCTCACTTCTATTATTGTCTCTCAAAACAATAGTTTTTCAAACTTTAGAAACTTCCATATGTCAGGTGGTGTTCAATTAGGGTTAAACAATGGAATTGGCGGACAGTTAAATATATTAGTTTCCGGTTTTGCTGATAATTTTCCTCTTTCAGCTAAAATTGGGGGTGGAGTAAGTTATTTAGATGCAGGCGATCCGATGGCTGCGAGAAAAGTATTTATTAATAACAACACAAATGGTGTTCCTGAAAAAAACGGTAAAACGTATAATTTTAATCTCGACTTTCTTTATCGCAAATCAATTTTAGGTTTAAAAAGAAATTACTTTTACGCAGGACCCCGATATATAATGTATGCGGGAAACTTTAATTATATTGGTGGTAATGAAGATTTTGATGTTACCAGCAATCAATGGGGAATTGGGTTTGGACTAGAAAATTATTTTAGAATTATTCCGGCAATTGACTTAGTTCTAAATTTGGGTTACGACTATTACCTTTCTGAAACTTTATATGGACATGATACTTTTTACAGTCCGGATGGGCAAGATGTAAACCCAAGAGAAGATTACACTTTTACAGATGCAGACAAAGCAATTAATCAACCAAAACATCAACTTAAAATGTTAATTGGTTTTAATTTCAAAATACAATAATTCATAAAAGTAGTGGACGAAAAATTTTCGTCCACTACAACTTTCTTTCTCTTTATAAGAACAATCAAAATTTATTTAGAAAGAAAATCTGCTTTATGTTTATCTTTTTCGTTTCTTGTTTTACATCTTTCGTTTTGTCTTTCCCTTTTACATTCTGTATTTTTGCAACTTCTTAATAAATAAAAATTGTGGATACTATGAGATTAAGCAAAGCCTTTATTCCAACACTAAAAGAAGTTCCTGCCGATGCAGTAATTCCAAGTCATATTTTAATGGTAAGAAGCGGAATGGTTAGAATGTTATCTTCAGGAATTTATTCATTTTTACCACTGGGGTACAAAGTTGTAAAAATTATTTCTGAAATTATTAGAGAAGAGATGGATGCAATTGGTGGACAAGAATTTCATCTGCCGGCTCTTAATCCAAAAGAAATTTGGGAAGCAACAAATAGAGTAGAAGCTTTTGGCGATACAATGTTTCATATCAAAAACAGAGATTATGTATTAGCTCCCACTCACGAAGAAATTATGACCTACCATGCAAAAGGTGTTCTTAAATCTTACAAAGAACTTCCGCAAATTTGGTATCAGATACAAACTAAGTTTAGAAACGAACCTAGACCTCGTAG
Source organism: Lepetodrilus ovalis (assembly GCA_032361185.1). NCBI lineage: Eukaryota > Metazoa > Mollusca > Gastropoda > Lepetellida > Lepetodrilidae > Lepetodrilus > Lepetodrilus ovalis. The sequence goes on from JAUTBQ010066654.1 coordinate 33,596, forward strand.
CGGTATAATTAGAGGAAGACAATTTTTAATGAAGGATGCTTACTCATTCGATTCATCTTGGGAAAACCTCGATAAATCTTATGCTAAACATTACGAAGCTTATAAAAAAATATTTGATAGATGCGGAATTGAATATTTTGTTGTTGGTGCTTCTAGTGGGGCAATGGGCGGAAGTAAATCCGAAGAGTTTATGGTTAAATCCGATGCGGGTGAAGATACTGTTGCACACTGTTCAGCTTGTGGTTTTGCAGCTAATTCGGAAGTTGCAGAATCTAAAATAGCCCCTATAAAACAAAATGAGACAAGTAAGGAAGTTTATGAAATTAGCACTCCTAACATTAAATCAATAGATGAGCTTTGTGGGTTTTTGAAAATTAATGAACGGGAAACTGCTAAGTCAAGAGTTTATATTTACAACGAAGAACCGGTTCTTATTTTAATGAGTGGGAATGATGAGGTTAATGAAACTAAGTTAGAATCTTTACTTGGCGGAGATATTAGACCGGCTCACCCGGAAGAACTTAAAGAAATTACCGGAGCGGAAGCGGGTTCTATTGGTCCAATTGGATTTAAGAAAAAAATTATTGCTGACTTAAGATTAAAAGACGGTAACAATTTATACAGCGGTGCAAATAAAAATGAATATCATATTGGTGGAATTGATTTAACAAGAGATGTAAAAAACTTAGAATATGCTGATTTGAGAATTATAGAATCGGGAGAACCTTGTCCTATCTGCGGAAAAGAAATAGAGGTATTCAAAGCAATTGAACTTGGACATATTTTTAAATTAGGAACAAAATATTCAGAAGGACTTGGTGCAAATTTCTTAGATGAAAATGGTAAAGAAAATCCAATTATAATGGGTAGTTACGGAATTGGAGTTGATAGAGTTTTGGCTTGTTATATTGAACAAAACAATGATGAACGTGGAATAATCTGGAAAAATCCACTTGCTCCGTTTGATATTCACTTGCTTGGTTTGAATATGAAAAAAGAAATTGTAATAAATGAAAGTGAAAATATTTATAAAACCCTTTCTGAAAAAGGGTTTAAAGTTTTGTTCGATGACAGAAGAACAGTTCAAGCCGGATTTAAATTTAGTGATGCGGATTTAATTGGGTTACCAGTTCAAATAATTGTTGGCGAGCGTGGTTTAAAAGAAAACCAAGTTGAATTAAAAATTCGTTCAACAGGTAAAAGAATGGATGTAAAATTGGATGAGCTACTAAGTAAGGTTGAAGAATTGCTTAAGTAGAGTACTCCAAACAATTTAACTTCTAAATATTTTTAACATGAATAATAAAAATGGTTCAACTTACTCACCGGATTTTTTAATAATTGGGAGTGGTTTAGCAGGATTGTATGCTGCTAATTATGCTTCTCAATTTGGAACTGTTGCATTAATTACAAAAGCTAATTTGGATGAAAGTAATTCCTATTGGGCTCAGGGTGGTATAGCTGCTGCAATAGACAATGATGACTTGCCAAAATTTCATTTTAAAGATACACTTATTGCCGGAAGAGGTTTGTGCAATAAAGAAACAGTTGAAGTATTGGTTACTGAAGGTAAACAAAGAGTAGAGGAATTAATTGAGTTGGGAGTTCCGTTCGATAGAATAAATGGAAATTTAGTTTTAGGAATGGAAGGAGGACATAGTAAAAAAAGGATTCTTCATTCCGGTGGAGATTCAACAGGGGCAGAGGTAGTAAAATTTTTCACTCAAATGGTTAAGCAAAAATCAAATATTTCAATTTATACAAATACATTTATTTACAGATTAACTATTGAAGATGATTTCTGTAATGGAGCTTTAGCTTACAATTGGGAAACAAAAGAGCAAATATTGTTTACTGCACCAACAACTATTCTTGCTGCCGGCGGAGCTTCGGGAATTTATTCTCGTTCAACAAATCCTCACACATCATCCGGCGATGGAATTGGTTTAGCGTATTCTGCAGGAGCAATAATTAGAGATATGGAATTTGTACAATTTCATCCAACATCCTTCTATTCAAAAGAAGGAGATACATTTTTAATTACAGAGGCAATAAGAGGTGAAGGGGCATATCTAATAAACAAAGACCAAAAAAGATTTATGCTAGATGTTCATCCGGAAGCGGAACTTGCTCCACGTGATGTTGTTAGTCGTGCAATATACAACCAGCTAAGAAATAATAATGTTGAAAATGTTTTTCTAAAATTAACACATTTAAATTCTTCTAAAATAAAAGAAAGATTTAATAGTATTTACAATGCATTACAGAACTATGGTTTGGATTTAACTAAAGACTTAATTCCAATTGCACCGGCTGCTCATTATATGATTGGTGGAGTTAAAACAGATTTGAATGGAAGGACAAGTATAGAAGGACTTTATGCTTGCGGTGAAGTAACTTCTACGGGAGTACATGGAGCAAATCGTCTTGCAAGTAATTCTCTTTTGGAATGTTTGGTTTTTTCTAAGCGTTGTGTTGATGATTCATTAATAAATAAAAAAAATTCTAAAAACATCTCAAACAAAGAAATTTCACAATTTCAAATTGATAGTATGATTGCAGATAATTATCTAATTGAAAAAAACAATATTGCAAAAATATTAAATGAGAAACTGGGAATTGTAAGAACAGAAGATGATATGAAAGAAGCTTTTGATGAAATATCCGAAATAAAAAATAGGTTTTCACTAAATCCTAATGAATATTATTCAATTTTGTTAAATCATTTATTTGATATTTCTCTTATGATTGTAAATGCAGCATTACATAGAAAAGAAAGTCGTGGAACACATCAAACTTTAGAATATATAAAAGAGAAAGATGAATTTTTGGGTAATTTCAGTATAGTAAAAGGTAAAGAAATAAAATTTGAAAAATTAGAAAATTAAAATGGATATAGAAAAAAAATATTTAAGTAATATTGATGGTTTAATTGAACTTGCATTTGAAGAAGACATTGCTACAGGCGATATTACTACAAATGCTATAATCAATTCTGATGAAATTTGTTCCGGTTTTTTTATGACAAAGGAAGACGGGATAATTTCCGGTTTAGAAATTACAAGATTAGTATTTGCTAAATTGGATTCTAATTTTATATGGGAAACGGTTTCTAGTGATGGCGACTTTGTAAAAAACAAGACAGTAATTGCACGTTTTAAGGGTTCGCACAGAGCTTTGCTTACCGGAGAAAGAACAGCTCTTAATTTTATTCAAAGAATGTCGGGGATTTCTACAAAAACAAATTTGTATGTAAAAGAAATTGAAGAATATAAAACCGAGATTTTGGACACTAGAAAAACATTACCTGGTTTTCGTTTACTTGATAAGTATGCTGTAAAAAAGGGAGGTGGAACGAATCATAGATTTGGATTGTATGACTTGGTAATGATTAAAGATAATCACATAACAGTTGCCGGCAGTATTACAAAGGCAGTTGAAGGAATAAGAAAAAATAATATTGATAATTTAAGGATTGAAGTTGAAACAAAAAATATAGAAGAAGTAAAAGAAGCATTAGCTTGCAAAGTAGATATAATTATGCTTGATAATATGAGTAATAAGGAAATGGAAGTGGCAGTTAGTATCATTGATGGGAAAGCTATTACCGAAGCTTCGGGTAATATGACGATTGAAAGATTAAAAGGTGTTGCTTTAACCGGAGTTGACTTTATTTCTGTAGGAGCGTTAACACATTCTGTAAAAGGTTTGGATATTAGTATGTACACAAAGTGATTTTATTGTTGTGATGTTTCAGTTGCCATTTAACTAATTAATGCAGATAAGCAAATTAATAATGTCAACTTATCAAGTTGACTTACAAAATAAATATTAAGAATTAGGAAAGAAAGTAATGAAAAATAAAACTCAACTTATTGAAGAAATAAATAGACTAAAAAAAGAAAAGAATGCTGTAATTTTAGCACACAATTATCAAATTGCTGATGTGCAAGATATTGCAGATTATGTGGGGGATTCACTTGGTCTTTCGCAAATTGCAGGCAGAGTGGAAGCTGATATTATAGTTTTTTGCGGAGTTCATTTTATGGCGGAAACAGCTTCAATTATTGCTCCGAAAAAAACAGTTCTTATCCCAGATACTGAAGCCGGATGTTCCTTAGCATCAAGCATAACAGCTAAACAGCTTGTAGAATGGAAAAAAGAAAATCCGAATTCCGTAGTTGTTTCCTATGTAAATACAACTGCAGATGTAAAAGCCGAAACTGATTATTGTGTAACGTCATCAAATGCTGTTCAAGTTGTAAATTCAATTCCTAAAGACAAAAAAATATTATTCCTCCCGGATAAATTTCTTGGGAGTTATGTTCAAACTGTAACCGGAAGAAAAATGGAAATTTGGGATGGCGCATGCCACGTTCACGAAAAAATTGGTGAAATTGAATTTGATGAAATAGCAAATAAATATCCTGATGCTGAGTTTCTTGTTCATCCGGAATGCGGATGTTCAACTTCTTGTTTGCTAAAATCTTTAGAACAACCGAAATCTAAAACCAATATTTTTTCTACGGGAGGAATGATTGAATATGTGAAAAATTCAAACTCAAAGGAATTTGTAATTGCAACTGAAGTTGGAATTATTCATCAGATGGAATTGAAAAGTCCTAACAAAAAATATTATCCGGTAAGTGAAGATTCAGTCTGTGAATATATGAAGTTGATTAACTTAGAAAACTTACGTGATGCGTTAAAGTTTAATAGACATGAAGTTAAAGTACCAAAAGAATTAGCAGAAAAAGCTTGGCTACCGATTCAAAGAATGTTGGAAATATCATAAAAAACGAACCCAATAATATTATTGAGTCCGTCATAAAATATTCAGAAATATAAGTTTTAATTCACATACCTTACTTTAAAATTTAAAATAGTTTCTTCATTTTCATTTACCGGAACTTGGAAAGTTATTGTTGTTGCATTTTTCTTTTTATAATTGATAGTGGTATTTAGTATTTCCCAATTATAACCCAAGTGTTTTTCAACTTCCACAACTACATCTTCTTTTTTCCTATTTTTTAATTTAATTTCAAATACTTGTTCATAAACTCTATCAGTAATTTTTTTGTGTTCCACTTGTCTCTCTTCAGCAAGAATATCAAAAGCATCACCAATTTTTAATTTTATTGTTTCATTGCGTGGAGTGTGGTCAATAAAATCTTCACCAACAAACTCAATAGATTCTCCATCAGATTTGTACATTCTAACTTTTCCTTTTGGCATTGGTACACCCAACTTTTGGCTTTCTTTATTATCAAACTCTACAATTACATTTACTTTTCCTTTTGAGTTGTGACGACCATAGTATCCGCCACCTGAACGGAAGAAATATTTTTTATTTGCTTTAACATTCTGTGCTTCAAACAATGAAATTTGTTTTGTTTCATTTTGTGCTAAAGTTGTTGGTCTTTGTAAATTATATATATGATATTCAAAAAATGATTGTTCGGCAAATTGTGGGGCTGCTTCATAAGATGCAGTTGCTTTTACTTGCATCATATCTTCTTTGTAAAGTCTATTTCTATCTTGTACGCGGTTTACATCTCCGGCAACTAATTTTAGCTTTGCATTTTTATAAGTTGTCCCTGAATTATTATCAACACTTACCCAAGAATTTAAATCTAATTTTGTGTCATCCTTATTTAAAACAGCAACGTATTCTGCATGCCAACCCATTCCACTTGTTTGGTAAGATATTTCCACATCTTGATTTCCTGATTTATTTGAATTGACAGACCAAACTAATGTTGGTTTAGTAATTAAACCTTCAGGTAAATTATCAACTGAAAATCTATATTTATCTAACCTGGGAATCATTAAAAGACCACCGTCTTTTTTTTGTAGCACTACTTGTCCGCTGTATGCAGAAAGTAATTTACCTTCTATTAACTCATTGTTTTCGTTAAACAGTTTTATGTCGTTATCAACATATTTTTGTAAAATTTTATTAAGATTAACTAAATCATATTGATAGTTTTGTTCAATTACTTGTCCGTTAAGTTTAATGTGTACACTTGTCGGATCAATAAGTTTTGCAACATCTGTAATTGATATTTTTGAGTTACCGGATTTGATATTTAACTCCCTAACATCTTTTACAACACCAAGATTATTATTGTAAACTGTAACCGCTAACTTTTTTTGGTTATACTCTTGTGAGTTACTTGTTGTTGGAATAGCAAGTGTAAGAGCAGATAAAAATAATGCTAATTGTTTCATAAAGTTCTCCAATGAAGTTTATTGAATATGAATTATTAAACTAACTGAAATTACAAATGTTCCGGTTTAAAAACTTAAATATTGTTTACAAAACTTTGTATCTTTATATTTTATAAAAGAAAACAAGTACTAAGAGGGGAAAATGACTGATTCAATCAAATTATCTGCTACAATTCCGGTCGATGCAAAAACAATTTATTCGGCTTGGTTGGATAGTGAAAAACATAGTGCATTTACAAAATCAAAAGTTAAAATTGAAAGAAAAGTTGATAGTGAATTTACTGCCGGCGATGGTTACATAAGTGGAACAAATAAATTATTACACATGAACAAAAGAATAGTTCAAACTTGGCGAAATACCGACTTTGCAGAAGATGCAGAAGATTCTTTATTGGAAGTATCTTTTGAAAAAGTTGAAAAGGGAACCAAGGTAATAATTCAACATTCAAATTTGCCGGAAGGAACGGGACAAACACATAGAAAAAGTTGGAGAGACAATTACTTCAAACCAATGAAAGAATATTTTGCACCTAAAACAGAAGATTAGATTTTAAGAAAAGCAGCTTATAATTTAAAACCTCCAAGGTATAAATACCTTGGAGGTTTTTTTGTCTCATATCTTAAATCTTGATACTCAAATCTCTATGCTAGTATTTATATTTTACCCATTTCATTATTTCACTCAAACTAGGTTTTTTACCCGTACGTAAAATACCAACTTGAAATATTTTACCTGCTAGAGGAAAGATTAAAAATATTGTTGCAATACTAACAATTATTGAAAGAGCAATTTGCCAAATTGGAATATCAATTAAAGTCATTCTTGCAGGCATTACAATAAGTGAGGCAAACGGGGCCATTGAAGCTATTGCTGCTATTGGGTTTGCAGGATTTGTTGACATTGACATTGCAATGAAAAATGGAATCATAATTAATAACATAATTGGCCACATACCTGACTGAGCTTCTTGAGCAGTCTCAAATATTGAACCAAGTGTAGCAAATAAAGCAATATAGGTTACAAGACCAAGAAAGAAATTGAATAAATAATAAACTAATAAACCAGGAGTAACATTTAATACAAAATCTTCAGGAAGAGCAAACCAGGAAGTAAATGAAACAATTACTAATGGAATTAACCACACTGCCATTTGTACAATTCCGGTTATTGCAGCGCCAAGTATTTTTCCGGTCATAAATTCTTTACTACTCACAGATGACAAGAGAACCTCTACAACTTTACTGGCTTTTTCTTCCATAACAGATTGTAAAGTTGCCTGTCCGATTATCATTAGACTTAAATAAAGTAAAAAAGTAAATAAATATGCAAGAATCATATTGCCAAAGCCTTCCTCTTCAATTTTTTTATCTTTACTTACTTTTAGCTCTGTAAAATCAACACCTTTTCTTGCAAAAGACAAATCTTCCTTAGATAATGGTTTGGAGTTAAAGTAATTATCTACCAAAACTTTATTTATATGCTTACGTAGTTTTTGAGTAATTGTAAGGTTTTTGGGAGT
>JAUTBQ010066655.1:0-16988 GCA_032361185.1 Lepetodrilus ovalis
AGTGTATTAGCTATTGACAATGAGAGCGCTACCAGTCTCTTAGTGGATAAGAGAGCTTCGTGAAAGGATACCCTGTAGGATATTTGTATCATTATTTGGGTCAGTTAAGTTTCCAGCAGTAACTTCAAACACTGGTGGTAACACTGTATGGTGACGGGTGTCTGATGGGCGACTGGCACCATGATGACAGAATCGCTCGTACCTGGACCGCACTGACACGTGAGCTTGTCGTCCGTGTAGGAGCAGCTGGATCCCGGCCCCACACAGGGTTTGGCCCTGTTACAGAGGTCGTAGGTCGTCTGGCATCGGGCGCCAAGGAAACCAGTCAAACACCTGCAAGCAAGGCAGGAATAGAGCAATGTGGTGGCAGTTGGCATTATGCATGTGTAGTAACCTTGTACATGTACAGCCAAAACACAGAGCAACCAAACATAGAAACACAAAGTAACTTGAATCGCTCATGATTGGTTATGACAAGCACAATATCAATATTGGTGGGTTAGAACCATTTTCAAGATTCTTTCTCTCTCATATCAATGTTCTCATGTTTTGTTTGCTTGTATTAGACTGCTCTCTCACCAGCTGGTGGTACTAGCTCATGGAATATCGTGCTGCAGTTGGTCTGTTGATAAAACTCGGACCTATACTACAGAGCTCTTATCCTCAACTAAGGATCAATGACCGTAACCATCTGCACACTAAATGAAACACTTGCATGTAGACATAGTTAGTGTCGGTCCTGACAAATGAAACACTTATTTGCAGACATATTTAAAGTCAGAGATGACAAATGGAACACTTGTTCACCTAGTTGGTGCTCCTATACAGAACACTTACTTGCAGACATATTTAGTGTTGGTCCTGAAATACGGAACACTTACTTGCAGACATATTTAGTGTCGGTCCTGAAATACAGAACACTTACTTGCAGACATATTTAGTGTCGGTCCTGAAATACGGAACACTTACTTGCAGACATATTTAGTGTCGGTGTTGATACACTCGCCGCCGTTCTCGCAGGGTTGCGACACACAGAAGTCGATCCTCATCTCGCAGTTGACGCCGGTGTAGCCACTCGGACACGTGCAGCGGTAGACGTTGACGGTGATGTCGGTGCACGTGCCGCCGTGACGACACGGGTAACTGGCACAGTCCGTGTCACCTTGCTGCACAGGAAGTGAGATCAAGTTAGCTGGGGAATTGTGGGAGATTAAGATGGATTGGAAATACTTTGATTTACCATATGTTAGGGAATTTATGTAAATGTAAATAAAACAGCGACATAATGGCTGCGGAAAACTAAAATATAATTAGGACCATTACAGACCCTTATATTGATTGAATACAAGATACGACAAATTCATTTCTGAATTTAAAAATGGGGGTGATGCATGCTATCAAACTTTTAAACAATCAAACAATGTCATTCCAAAATGTGAGAAAAAAAACCCAATAATTTAGGGTAATAAATTTCCATTCAACCACTATCTGACATGACAAGAAACACACCTGGATGGAGGATAAAGACATGCATATTGATAGCTCATAGATCTAACCATCTAATGTGTTACTGCTCAACCATGGCCCTGAGAATTACCAGCTGATCAAGCTGAAATACATGTACCTGTACTTAGCTAAGAATAGGACAATGATAGTAAAAACACTCATGCATTGACTAATGAATCACAAATCCATGCATTTGTTTTCTACTTAAAACAAATATCAGATGAGAAACTGTCTGCAAATACAAGACATCTACTGTAAATTTCTCCTTGCAATAATTGCAGTGTTATTTGTACATGATGCTAGATAGGTTTATAGAAAGAATTGTCCCAGTCAACGTCATGGTGGTGTGAGATTGTGTTTGTTCCAACAAGGTGAGATTGTTGAAGTGAGGTGATATCGTGGGTTTTTTCCAACGAGATAAGATTGTGTTTGTTCCAACAAGGTGAGATTGTCCCAGTGAGGTTATATCATGGGTTTTTTTTACAAAAAGATGAGATTGTGTTTGTTTCAACAAGGTGAGATTGTCCCAGTGAGGTGAGATTGTGTTTGTCTGAGTGAGGTGAGGTTGTGTTTGTTTGTGTACGGTGAGATTGTGTTTGTCTGAATGAGATGAGATTGTGTTTGTCCGAGTGAAGTGAGATTGTGCTTGTCCCAGTCAGGTGAGATTGTTTGTCTCAGTGAGGTAAGATTGTGTTTGTCGCAGTCAGGTGAGATTGTTTGTCTCAGTCAGGTGAGATTGTGTTTGTATCAGTGAGGTGAGTGAGGTGAGATTGTGTTTGTATCAGTGAGGTGAGATTGTGTGTCCTGGTGAGGTCACTAAAAGAAGATATTTCTTGATTAAAACTAGTTTTTGCGTTCGCATTTGTTCATGATGATTTCACTTAATATAATTGCTTGTCAGTTAAGGACAGGGGGAAACCTGCAACATCTGTAGCGCTGAATGTAGGAGGAAACCTGCGAGCACTGGCTGGTATTGACAGACTAAGGATGATATCTGTATTGCCACTCTACAGACAAAGAATCCTACACTACATACAATTCCATGAAGTCCTAACATCTGATGTTGGTATATATCTAAGGAAATGTTGAATAATAAGATTTAATAAAGACATTATGTAGCTGATTTAATTTTCAAATGTTCTGTTAATCACAATAAGCTACTGAAAGGTCAAATACAGGTAATATACACATGCATGCAGGATGATGAAGAACATGCCAGATTTCTGTACAAGAATTCCTAGAAAATAAATCATCACCAACACTTTGCATGCCCTAAATGTGTGAAGACATAACAACTCACACTTTCCTGGAAATGTATCCGTGGAAATAAAAGGAATCAAAAAAATAAGTAAGAATTTAGATTTTGCTACATCGTAATCAACATATCTTTCTATTATATTATTCTTAGGACAAAAATAATTGTAAAAGTAATCGCTGAAAAAGTGAGACTTGCAAGCTCACCAGGTCCCAAGATTACCCAACTTTTTAAGTATAATTTTATATGAGGACTTTGGCTCCGAAGTCCAACGTTCTACCACTGCCCTACTATACCACCTGGCTTAAGAGTTCTCTATGGCAGTGCTTAATATATATATAAGGTATGGTAGTAGACATGAGAGCTTCATGAAACAATACCCAGCTTCATAAAATTGTTCTAAAATTAATAATCTCACACATATTTTGTGTGATGGAATATAAATAAAATACTCACAGAACAGTTTTTTCCGAAGTATCCGTCGACACAATAGCACTTGTAGTCCAGGTAGTGATCCACACACTTAATGGTCCCCTTGGAGCTGCATGGCAACGGGGAGCAGTCATTGTGCAGATCCTCGCAGTTCTTGCCTGAACATAACATGCACATATATTCCACACACAGTCGAGAGGGAGCAAGGGTATTGGACCCAGACAATATGACATTAATATATTTTAATATCAAGCTATTGCGTTTAGATCCACTTTCAAGATTCTTTCATTTATATCATGACTTGTCAGGAGGAAGCCCGCAACATCCGTAGAACAGAATATTACATTAAACCTGACTGGTACCTGACAGATCAAGGATGATAACTGCAGTCGTTGTTCAGACAGCACATCCTATCGGGATCATGTCAGAAAGACAAATTTTGCAAAACTAGCTAACACGATTATAATTGCGACATGTGAGAAATGTTTTGAAGATTCCAATGGAAAGAAAGCCATCACAAGCTTAAACCAGTCACAGACTGTCACAACAGCGTCTTCACGTACAGATGTCATGGTAGTCAACATTCATGGGTAGAGATTAGACTTTTACAACAGCACTGCCATGTGTACGATAGCACAACAAATGTTAGTGGGGGAGGGGTTGGGGCACATAAGCCAAAGATATACACATGTATGTATGCCAAGTCCATACAGACTCCTTTAGCAATGTCCCACAGAATTGAACACAAATATTTCAATTAGAGAAGCAGTTGTTAGTATCTATGGAAGCTAACTATGTTGATAAAACTTAAATGTGTTAGTCATGAATTCTGCGCGATACTAGGCAAGCATTAGTAGGATGGTTGTAAACTGTTGGCAAATATCATCTTCACACAAAATAATGCATGTACATGTCAGTATTGTATGTGTTCATCTTTGTTTTAGGTTACATCTCATTTCTTAAATGGCATTTAAATAGTTTGATTTATTTGTCATAATTTATTAGAATATCAAAATATTTTTTTCATTTTTCATATCATATAAGTAAACAATATTCCATTAGAATGAAAAATCTCTCAATTCATTATGATTAAAAAGATAAGATATATTTTGTAAATATTGTATTGATGCTAGATAGTATATGGTGTTTTACACATTAGAGAAGCAATTCTTATGAAATGTGATTCAACATGCCCATGCAAATTAGATTTAATATGTTTTTAACCATGCAAATTTAAAGGGACATTTGTTTGATTTCATGCAAAAATAAAGTGTTATTCCAGATAGTTTTCCTAATAAATTTATTAAACCAGTATATTCTATGTGACAGACACATTAACAGATATGTTCTACTGTCATTCCCGCTTTTTGGGAGGTTCACATGGATTGAAATTACACTCGCCCGGGCCATTTCTCCCAATGTTAAAGTTACCCTAAGGGTGAGTAGAAATTCGTAACATTTGATATTTGTATCAGTTTTCTGGCGAGTAAATTTTAATGTTAGTTTCTATGCCTAGGCTCACATCTCAACCACCAACATGACTACATTGGGTGAGATTGAATCAACATTATCAATAACAGTGCTCACATAGGACTGATCTCACATGACATGCACTGATCTCACATGCCATGTTCCTGACAATGTACAATGTTATAAGCTTTAGTAACCAGCTGACCAGTTGAGTTGATGCAGCATGTCTAATTTCAGTCACAATAGCCACACACTAGTCAGATCAAACATGAAGTTAACGGACAGCCGATGTCAGAAAGAAGGACGAACTACCATGCTACTGGTATACTCACCAAACTGATATTTAGATTCTAAAGAAATATCAGCAAAAATATCAGCAAAGAAAACATTACATTCCCAATACTAAGAATACAGGGATATTTCTCTAAATTAATATCAAACATAGCAATATTTCTCTAAGGTAAGTTAAAAACTCAAATAATAATTGTTCAGTTCATATTGCATGTCTCGCTTATGGTAAGTAAAGCTTTCTACAATAAAAAAGATAGAGTATGCATTGACTAATTTATTTCTAGTATTTTGAACAAATCATTGGTCAATGATGGCAGCCAATTTTAACAACTGTCATTGAAGAGGCAATAACAAAAAGGTTAAATCTTTAAATATTGAAAAATAAAATCCATTTAAAACTGTTAACAATAAAGTGATATATAATGTTTGTTGGATCAACACATTTTCAAAGATCTTGTCTCAGTTAAATGCCAGATGTCATATGAAAATGATTCAAAATCACAATTGTAACCTTTTTAATATGGGAGGCAACTAAACATGCTCTATGGATAACGGACCATTACATTATAATGGAACCCAGCAGGTATTATTCACAATATTTTTTATTTAACATTCTCCCTGCTGCAGACAACCAGAGATGCCCTAAAGAGTAGTGTATGTGCATAATCCAGAAGGGAGAGGGATAATCGAAACAATTATTATTGCAAATCACAATATTAACCTTCTTCATACTGGCAGCAACTGGAGATGCTGCACAGCAGGGTAAGGCTATTTGGATTAACCGAACAAACACCAGACCTACCTGATCCAACTGGCACCAGAGCGTTGCAGTCACACTGGTAGTCGCTGACCTTGTCAATGCAGGTGGCGCCGTGTTGACACGGGCTGGACGCGCACTCGTCTACGTTGTGCTGGCATTTGTGGCCCTCGTAACCCGGGCGACACGTGCAGCGATAGCCGTTGGTCAGCGAGGAACACTGCGCTCCGTTTAGACATGGATTACTGTCACACGCATTGGTCAGCTTACAGACTCCGTTCACTGAAAAATAAAACCATGAGTATGATTTCCTGCTACTCATTTGAGGAGTATGGAATCATACTCAGTGAGTGATTATGGAGTTTAACGTCGCTGCGGGAATCTTTCACCCATTTTCGACGAGGAATCACAATGAAAAATATGTCGTAACCTTGTGTCCTGGCCTTGATATAATGAAACATTTTGAGTATGATTTCATGCTCAAACTCAAATACGGGGATTTGTGAACAAGACCATGAGTTGATCGCAGGTTTGAACTCAAAAACATTCCATAACCTCGGGACCTATAGTCCTGGCCAACAGGAGTTGCCTAATTGGCCGTCAGGAGAGCGTTATCTGGCCTCGCATCCAGACGTCTCGAGTTCAAATCCCAGGATTGACACGGTCCTGCTACACCATCTCACCTTCAGTGTATCCAGCGTTGCACAGACACATGCGCGCGTTGTTGGGGTAGTTGTCGAGGCAGGTGCCGTGAGGTCCGCACGTAGCAGACTGACAGACGTTGGCCCTGGCCTCGCACAGGTCGCCGGTGTAGCCGCTCGGACAGTCGCACGTGAACTTGTTGTTACCATTGCGGCACGTCCCGCCATTCAGACAGGGATTTGACGAACACTCATCTGGAACGAAATCGACATAATCTATTAACTCTGTGCAATTGTTTTGCGCCAAAATACATTATTTCCATAATATACAATGCTACTTTATTATTATTAAGTGCATGTGGAAAAAAATGAATAAATGAATGAATAAATAAATGATTAAATAAATAAATAAATAAATAAATGAATGAATGAATGAATGAATGAATGAATGAATGAATGAATGAATAAAATAAATTGAAATAAAATAAAAATAAATTAAAATAACAACAATCATAATACAGTCAGACCCTGTTATTATGGTCTCCCATTATAGCAATTTCTCTGCTCACCGGTCAACTTTTAACCAATATGGATATCCTACTACATAAGTTAACCCTCTACCTGCTGCAGGCAACCATAGATGCCCTAACAGAGCTGTATTTGTGCATATTTTTTTTTTATAAATGTATTGAACTTTTTAAGTACTGAACTTAGTAATTAATCTGGATTCATAAAACAATGCAACTACTACCACATTAATTGTATGTCTTACCAAGTACTAAATGCTGGTGTGAACTTTGATATTTGATGATATTGGATCCATTTGATCCATGGATGCACATTATTGACAATTAGGCATTATGAAAATGTGTAATTAGTAAATGAGTGAAGTCCTGTATTGTGTATGTCAGTATTGCCATCTATTCATCATTTCAATAATGACAACCACTAATAAGCTTAAATGCTGAGACATTCAATATGTAGAGGTATGCCTATTGTAGGTCTACACTATTGTTGAATGACATATAAAAAGTAGTTGTTCATAAACGTCTGTGTATCAGTTCTACATAATTTGTCTAGAAGCTGACTATTACAAAACGGCTTGTATTGCCATCTCCCATGTTTAATTACCTGCACCCAATGTTCGGGGTTAGCTATCCCGTATCAGCGTGTAATCCAAGCAGACCTCGCATTGAATACCAAATCCCCCTCTTTTATCAGCCAGGTATATGGTTAACCCTCTTTTATCAGCCAGGTATATGGTTAACCCTCTTTTATCAGCCAGGTATATGGTTAACCTGATCATGTCATAACCACAGAGGACACGGATAGTCGGACAGTATACCATATACACAAAAGGTCCTCTGACAGTATGCTATACCAAAGGTCCTCTGACAGTATGCTATACCAAAGGTCCTCTGACAGTATGCTATACCAAAGGTCCTCTGACATGCCACATAACATATAAACAATGGGCACTTCTATAGAGGATACAATTTAACCAAGAGTTATTCCCATAAAGTACACACTAGTATTCCTATTTTAAGTATAATATAATCACTGTAGAGCTAATACTATCCTGGTAATGGACTGCAACTGATAAACAATCAGTATTCTTGCACACTATTTTACCACCAGGATTTCCGATAGTATTCTATTTATGAACAAGAAGTATTCTGACAGTACACTATACAAATAAACAAGGGATATGCAGACGAAGTATTGCCAAGAAAACCAAGCCATATTCACATCAGGCTCTATATGCTGCCAAGAATGAAAGGGTCTTAGCATAGTATGCTATCATATAACTCTGAATCTTATTACTTTGAATATGCTAGCTATGTTCTGATAGGAACAATACATTTACGTTTTCTTGTTTTATCATTCATATAATAACTTTAAAACTCCACCAACCAATGATCAAAAATAGCATTTGGAGGGAATTGTTTGAACAGTATCCGATACATTTAAGTATTGAAAACACACTGCGTAGTGTAGCATAGTGAAAACTTTGTTATTGTTTAATTATTTATGGATACAATAAATCAGGTTACAGTGTTACACTGGTTATCCTATATAGGCTTATACACCATGTACACCTTCATGTATGGACACATTGTATTGACTTTCGTCAAACTTTGGCTTTTTATCATTTTTTTCTTGGATAGTGACAATGCAAACATGAAACCCAGTGGATGTAAAACAGAATTCCATAGTTTTCTAATGATTTCCGGTAGCATGGTTAACATGTTTAACTGATTAAGTGCTGTCAAACACTAGACTCGCTTCACATTCATGGAGATTGAATTCCTTATTTTGAATCCCCCCATCTGTGAAATAATACCAGTATTTTTTTCTTTGGGGCCATGTTGCGTATATATGCATATATTACAGTCAACACAGGAAACATTTTAGCACTCTATTGCAATGTCTTAATCCGTGACAAGAAGTGGATTTACTGTCTGATGACATATATTCCTGTACAGACCTAGGGGCTAGGAGTTTCTAGCATGGGCTGGGTTCTGCCATTGACACCAAGGTTTCAGACTTTGTCTTTGTCCACTATCATGGCCGACTTGTGGTGAAGGAATACCATGTACACACTGTATATTGAGGTCGCTGCGGCCGTAAAGTTACCACACTGGCAGTTTATTTATACCACTAATTCTGTGTGTCATCTGTTTTGTTATTGCGTTTATGCAGTGACTACTGGTGTGATTACTGGTAGGCAATGGTTTAATGGGGGATTGTTAAATTGTTTCCTGTGTGACGTGTTAAATGTATATCATGTAACCAATATAGATCTATATATTTCTTCTCATAATTGCAATGCCGATGGAAACACCAACAACATGGTTGATATTGTGTTGGGGCTGTTCATGTTAACCCTATCAATGCTGGAGGCGACTGGAGATGCCCTAAACATCAGTGTCTGTGCCTAATCCAGCAGAAAGATGGTTAATCAGGGATTGACATTATAACTAGACTGCTAGCCATTTCTTACAACGCTAAAGGTATCCTATAAATTCCCATTTTTGTTACCGTAAACATTTGCTATTTGTATCATTATTCTGGCTACAAGTAAGTTTTAAGGGTAAATGTTCCCTCCCTGTTAATAGATTCTCTAATGGAAATGGTGAGAAAGCTGTAGTGTCCAGTAATAGTTAATCTAGTTTCAAGTAGGTAATAAATATCTATTTGCAATTCAAATAAAAAAGTTAATATATTTGTGTTGTCAGGACTGGTGTTTGTGTGTAGCACTACCACAAGTGTGGTATGACCTCAACATAAATATTAATTCCATTTTTTTTTAAATTAATGATATTTCACCTTCTATCACGTTAATAATGTTTGTGAAGATAATGTGGATATTGGTATCAATAAGGGATTTGTATATGTGATACAGCTGTTACCAATGTCACTTCCGAAACGATGGACAGTTAGGATTAAAACACCAACAACACAAACAACTTTCCACGACACAGACTCGCTTTCGAATAATTAAGTTGACAGCAAAACATTTTCTTTTCAAATTACAAGATCACCATAGACCGGAAAACCGCTGTTATATAGCCAGTCATTGTTTGGTGCGTCCTGTTATTGTGCAGTCGACCGTGGCCAGTTTTCCTGGGCTATAGGTGTGTACGGGTGATACCATGCGGAGGTTACCTAGGCTAGGTACAGTCATGTATGTAACACCCCCATTCTCAGTTGTCATGGACCAAGCGACCTCATACCTCAATCTTATCAATATTAAAAGCGTAACAAATTAATCATTCTTTTAAAGAGCATAATTCTTAATAAATATTCATGGTTAGGATAATAGGACTAAAAGAACGTTCATGTGCTTTACAGTGCAAAGTAGTTTTGTAAGCTTGACACAATAAGTCATGTAAATAGATTCTTGGGCAACCTTTGGCTTAAAGTTAATCTGTCAGGATTGGCCACTTTTCTAGTGCTACTTCACTGAACACTGTTATAAACCTTCTCACAAGTGCTGCATGTTCATGGATGATGTCCAAGCAAATTTATTACCAGCGATTAGGATGGCTACCATTAGGAGTAGGAGGGTGCTATCCTTATGCAACATATTCATCTCAATTATTTTGTGGTCTGTGGAGTCTATGGGAGGTTGAGTCTATGGGAGATGAACAGAAAAATAACAACGCCACAATGACAAATTGTATGTCATTTTCAAATCGATGAATTCCCATTGTGCTTTACGGTTTCATGTTGCAAACATGAAAGTAACAATGTGTTATCAGGTTATATTGGCTATGTTATCGGATGTTCTAGCAACAAGTACAAACCTGGAGGTATTGATCTGTCTCGGCCAAGATTAATCCTCAGTATCTTATTTCACAGCTATCTCGTCATTAATGGGGGGAAAAATCTATACAATCCTTCTTCGCTCATTTCACGGCCGTTTGTCTTTGTGTTGTAAAGGAAAGGTATTGCTAGTGTTGGCTGTCTGCTAGTCTGTGTCAGGACTCTAAATACACACGGCCAAATCGATCAAAGGCAAATTTGATGGGTGATTTGCATCTTTTAAGTAATTGTGAAGGACCCGGTATTGATGTTGTTCAGCCGGGCTTAACAACAATCTGATTGCACACAAATAAGTGATTTTCGTTATCTGTCACTTTTGTTAAAGAGGTGTATCAGTTTTGCAGATGGGTTATCCACAGTATGGGATTGGGAATATGTCTTGTTTGATGAATGATTTGCCATTCCATGGGTACCGACATGGATACTTGATCTAACATTGGCAGGTTGACTTATGGAATGGATGTAGCATATATGACACGGTGGATCTGTATACTTCTTTCTTTGTACGGGAAGGGATGTGACTGTTTGTGAATTTTTTTTGAGAAATTATTAAATATCATAGGACACTTTTGATATATAGCAAGTGAGACAAGAAAATTTAATATCCTGGTTAGATAAAATAACATTTCAAGGTAATGGATTAGATGAAATATCTGTGATCTTATCCATTTATAAGTTAATTATTAATGCAATAAATTAAGTCACTATTTGCAAAAAGGGTGTGTTAGTTAGTTGCCCATGGAGAGGTCAATTTGTCTTTTCTCGAGGTATGGAGGTACTGATACGCAGTGGCCACCATTCACTTGCCTTACACTGGGCCATACAATGTCGCCTCAAAGCTATACTTAACAGCTATACTTACAGCTGGCAGCCTACTGGAGGCTTCAACAACTATTTCTGTTTGTCCCTGGACTTCACTCAATTGTATTAAGTAAAAAAAAAAAAAAAATGCTTCTGGGAATGCTATCCACCTGTTCATGGGGTATTCAGTGTCAAGGACAAATTGGTGTGGTTTCATTGTATTAGTGATGTTTTGAATAGTGCTGTGCGTGTATCTGTTACATGGTAGAATGTTTGTATTGGAGGTACAAACATTGATAAAGCGAGTTCTAGGAATATATTCTATAAAATACTATTTGAACATTTTAATTACTTCATTGAATTAACATTTAAGATATATAATTAAATTTGTCAATATTAGTCAGCAAGTATTCATGAACGCTTATAATGTTTTCGAACAATGTTTGTGTTTAAAGGCATAATAATTATCACAGATATTTATGACTGTTTTGGACTAGTTCTTAGCTACAACCTGACAACTGCAAAGTACACGTGACACACACCTCTCCTCTGTGTGGTAGACAATATTCCACTGCTACACCACAGTGATATGAATTTAGTGGTCAACCTCAATGGGATCATATTCCTTTTGCTTCATTATATATTAATGCAAAGGGACATAACTGAAAACTACAATTTCAAGAATTCCTTCAAAGATTAGTAGATTGATCAAAGTCAAGATAATTAATGTTGTGTACACTGAATTTATATAAGGTATGAAATTTATGAAAACTATCGAGTTTTTGGGAATAAGTCTATAAGTAAATAACAACTTTTGGGTGGACAAATCAAATGTAAGTAGTCTCAGATAGAAATTTGTTTGACCATTGTCTATGTCCACCATCTGAGATAGTATGCCTTTAATAGCATTTGAAATCTAAAATCTAAAGTTTAATTTAGCACATGACTCATGATTAGACCCGACCTGTTGCTGTGACCTAATATGTGGTGTAGCATGTGTATTGTGGATGCAGTTGATTGTCTAGACAATGCACCAAACACGTCAATTAAAACTTCGTACTGTCAACTGTGTGAATACATTGCACAGCTTTTTGTATCAGTTGTTCATTCTGTCATAACAAGGGATGCTTTTAGTGTTAACTATTCAGGTACAACTTAATATTTTCAACATTAATATTAATACATTGTAAATCATACAATTTCATGGCATAACTAGCTTATTATCTTTGTCCTATTAATTACATGAAATTTTAATTACTATTTACATAATATTATTAATAACCCATACACATGATACATGTGCTGTAAAGAATATTTACTATAATATTTTTAAAAAATACTGAAAAATGAACCTTTTAACAGCAACAAGCATTCGTAAAACTTAAGTGTTTTGTGCTTGCTATAATTTTATGATATTTCCTTTAGCATTAAATAGATTAGTGGGATGTGAGGGTATTGAAAAATGTACATGTATCGGTATTGAAACCAGATTTAGCTAATGTAATATACAGAGTTGCATCCTGTCATTAGGATTATCTCTGTATTTGATCAACATTTACATGATATATGCAGGCTTCAGTCACAGGGAGAGGTCAGCCTGTCTAGAGATATATGTACATTCATTAATATATGTTCAGTAAAGCCTGTTCACTCTCTGGATCAAATTAATGCCTAATACACTTAATCTTGTTCTGATCTTACATTTTGTAAAACCTTTTCACTGCGGGGCCCCATGAGACCTCCCAGACATATGCACGGGAAGTTTTTCTCTTCCATTATGCCTCCTTGAATCTGTATGCAGTTTGAGAGAAAACGGCTTCATGAGTTGGTGTATATTAAATTACTTTATCTGGAGAGCTATCAGTAGTAATCCCCTCACACAAGTTTTGTCCCGTTGAGGTATAGAAATCAAATTATACAGAGTTGTCATTGTGATCAGGGTGGCTGGCAATGCTAGAGAAGATCGGCCTGTACAAGGAAAAGAGAAGGACCTATTTAACCTCCCTGTCTGCCACCAAGCTCAGAAAAGAGTTTTTGTCAACTCGTCCACACATGGCTAGTCTGATTCTGTGGATATTATCCCTCATTGCGGTCCGAACAACAACATGGTTTACCTTCCGTTGCCCAAACACAATGGCCAGCCTACCTGCAAACAGGTGAGCCTGGAACGAACTGGAAGCTGTTGACTGCACAAACTATATCTGGTTGAGGTGACTGGCCTTTCAAACCAATCTGCCTCAGGTCTTTCTTCAGAAGAATTGTTTCATATAACCCCAGCCTGACCTGAAGTATCTTCAAGGAGAGGCGAATTTTGGGGTTGTTTCTTCCGTTCATTAGAATTATCGGTATTATTGTACGGTGACAGACTGGGTGAACATGGTTTTGTAGGGCCATGGCTAATGCTTGACTTGTCATAGCTGCTTTCCCACTGGAATTGCAATTAGGGAAATTGTTCAAGTGTGGAAGTTTATTGTTGGACTATGCAGAGAACAGGAGTAATGGCTTTGTATCAGTATAATGGGGCTAGCCTATGGTGTTATTTTTTATTTCTGAGGCAGGAGAAATCTGGACAAAATTTATGAAACTAACAGTTCTCTTTTAAAATTCACAATCCATTTCCAAAAACTTAAGAACAAGTTCTCGAAACAATATTTGATAGTCATATTTATATTAATCGATTCATATGTTGTTAATGTCTGTATGACCATCCTTTACCATAGATAGTGAAGACTATGTCGTGATGATGAAAGCCTCATTATCAGCTGCTGATACAGCAATATTGCTTTGATGATTATCTCTGGTTTGTGACTTGTCAGGATGACTAATAAACAATACAATACTTGATAATTGAAGATTATGACAGCTCTTTAGTTGTTATTAGTATTCATATAGGCCTCACTGTATTAACTGGCTGTGTACATGTATGAATGTATATCTCCGAATGACTTAGAATTGGCCCACCCTAATTTGCTAATTCAGCAAGTTATTCTAGTGTTATATGCGAATAGATATTTTCGTTGCACTTTGCAGTCTTATTTTCAGTGTACATGGTGTAGTGAACTTACCAATGATCACCAGCAGTCTTCTGGGTTTATTTATGCTAAAGTACGTTGACTAACATCAACTTGGCTCTAGATGACATCTAAGGTTCATAATCTGAATCCAGGGTTTTCTGGTGTCTGTTTCAATGGAGAACAATGCCATGACTTGATGGGGAGCAATATATACACTGTACATGCATGCTGTGAAGTTATCACTGCCACAGCATCAGCCTTGACTGGTGGGTCTTACGGTACCAGTTGTGGTGGGTGCTGTGATCAGATTGCTTAACCACTGCCAGCAACATTTATAGATACATACTGTGACATGTTAGAATGTTTGGTAGTGGGAGGTCCTAACGCAGTCTGGCTGATTTGTCTTCAGACAAGTTTGAGTGCCTGTTGAAACAACGGATGCAATCAGAGAGAGAGACGGAAATGATCCAACACTTGTGTGAATTACAGCTGGCCTGTTCCTCTATATCTTATCAAGTACTTACACTTGGGCTTCCCCGGAGAATGTCCGCAAATTGATGACATTATGCTGTCTGGAGACTTATCATGCTAACTGATGACATTGTTTAAAAACTTACGTGGTGTTTTGTTTAAAAACTCTGAAAATACTTGATGTTTTGCTTAAAAACTCTGAAAATGCTTGCTGTTTGTTTTTATGGGAAGATAAGCTGTTTGGAACTCTTTTGTTTCTCAGAGCTGTTAAGAGGTGTACTTTTTCAGCGTACCTTATGGAGATTTATGGAGGTATGCATTATCTATTGATGTGTTTATGAGTTTGTGAAAGTACAAGATGCCTTAATAATAATATGACCTTCTGGGTATAAAGTCAAGGCCGAAAATTGAATGATTGTTTGAAGAGGGAAACGTTATTTTGACTGTCTGTGCCATTATTTATTTGTCATTCGGATTTACATTTTAGGTAAGTATCCCTTTAATGATTACATAAGTTACGCCATTTTTTTTCACAAGTTACACTCTTGCAACTACTTATTTGGAGAGTTGCAGTAAAAGTCGCACGAATTGCCTCATTAATATCTGTCACAGTGACAGGAATTGATACTAAAATAGCCGGAACCTAGTAATCCACTAATTGAAGTGAGTGCAACATCCAGCATTCCTCTTTGACATTAAGACGTGTTGTGTAATAGTTTTAAGCATGTTTCAACATGGAGATAACCAGGTTACTGACGGTCTGAGGGGCCGTGCATGTGGCCAGCTTCGCCAGATGACAGTGTTTGGTGTTGACGCTATTGATTGACAGGCGAGGAGCGAGACGACAGGCTTGTGTCAGTGACATGGGCTGACATTCTGTCTATTTCTGTTGCCGTGAAGATGTTGACTTCGGCTAAAGTTGGGTAATCCCTGGACAAATTTACTGAGACAATTTTTCCGTGTTGAGTGCAGAAAGTATAAATCAAAGTTCTCCACGTTGTTTCTGTTACTGTTGTGAATATATATCGTGCACATTAAAATAAATCAGCTTTTTTACTTGCAGATTATTGACAATCGCTTTTAGATGAAGTAGATTTTTTCTACTGCTTTAAAGAATATAAATTGGTGGTTGCGTAATTAACATGAAAACACTCATGGTATCGCCTGATCGGTCCTTACTTTTACGAAGAAAGAAAACAGTTGTTTTTTTCATTTTGATTGATTATATGCATTTGCCATATTAATGTGTATGGTAACTGGTTAAAATAACATATATGGCTGGCTCAGTATGCTACGGTAAGGTGTTATGATGGATTGCAGTTTGATTATGAGCAATCAAAATAGGGTTATCTGTGTGTCTACAGGGAGTTGTCTAGTGTGATGACAGTGACATTGTTATGATAAATCGACATAGACCAGCATAGACACCAGTGTAGACCAGGAGGTTGCAAGGTTGTTGCATGTGTCAGGTGCACCTGATAATACTGTAATTAACCTAACAATTCAAACAGGAGAAAATAATTAAATTTGTAGCTGTTCAAATTATGAAAAAATTAACCATGAAAATGCTCTGGGTTCCTACAATAAGGGACAACCAAATTAAAGTAGAAAATATTGTAAATGAAATGGTAAATAATTAAAGGATTTAAAAAAAATATATATAAACAAGTAAATTAATTTGAAAAATGACTGTTCGAATAATTAGAAAGTTATGATTTGAAAAAAATTGTCATAATGGTGTTTTTAAGGTTGGAATTTTATTTAGTTTATGTGTTCAAACTACATGTATATCCTACTATTATGGTAATTTAAATTACGGTACTTACAGATCTCATATTAATTTTGACATTCAGCACTGAAATTCATGAAATGAAAAGAAAAAGTAAGTACAGTGTCCCCTCGATATAACACTGTTCAATACACAGCGGATTTGAATATAAGGCGGAGTCAGATGTGGATCCCATTTTTATTATTTACCTGTACTATTGTATAAGGCGGGGTATGTCATGGACCCCAAATTC